>JACAXG010000126.1:1768503-1811418 GCA_018881555.1 Amblyornis subalaris
CAGGGATGGACACAGAGCTCTCCCTGCTCCCAGGGACACACAGGGATGAGGGCCCCTCTCAGCTGTGTCTCCTCTCGAGGYTGAGCAGCCCCAGCTCCCTCAGCCTTTCCYGGGCAGGGAGATGCTCCAGGCCCTTCCTCATCTCCGCAGCCTCTGCTGGCCCCGCTCCAGGAGCTCCATATCTCTCCTGTACTGAGGAGCCCAGATTTGGATCATTTGGATTTGGGATGCTTTTCACTGTGAGTTACTGGTGTTATCCTATTTTCCTAAGTAAAACTACCCACTGATTTATTCCAGATGTGCAAAAATAGTTTTTCTTTCCCTGAAATTCTGCTCTGGAGGGTGAATTTACTCTTTGTAGAGTGCAGTCTTGTCATTTGATTTCGTGTTTTCAGCCTGGTGCTTGTGCAAATCCAACTTCAGCCACAGTCAGAGGTGACACACAGCACTTCCTGTTCCCTTACTAAGCCAACAAAAACCACTCAGAAATATTTTTTCAAACACGTTTTCTTACGTGTTTTCTCAAGAAAATAAATATTCAGGGTAGTTTGATACACCAGCTTACATGGGCAAATATATTTGCATAAATACTCAGATGAGAATATTTGCATGAGTAATTAGGACATGTTTGTTTTTCACGAGTGTTTATTTAGAAGGAAGTGTTTTTCTACCAAATATTCATATATAAAAGAGGTCATGAATGCAAACAAAATGATTCATGGGGATTAGTCTGAAAGAAGATTTCCCCATGTGTCTGTAATATTTCCACTCACCTCTGGTTGCTATGTAGGCAGTCATCTGCAAAACCTGATGAGCTCTGACAGGGCCTTTCCAAGTCTGCAGGATCATCTGGAGCACGGGTGGAGGCATTACTGCAGGTTCCCCAAAGCACTGAGCTTCTGCCAGTAATTAACAATATAAGAAATAAGAATATTAATTATAATAAAATAATCCTTGCTCGACATGAGACCCTGAGTCTGGGCTGACACCTGTTCGTTATCCCCAAGACGCCGTTCCCAGTTAATGCTGCCTGAGCCCATTAAGTTGGATCCAAAGGACAGGGCACTCTTGTGTGTCTTGCAACCCCAGGAGACCRACAGCAAAGATGCTGCTCAAGTCTTCTGTTCCACATAACAGCCTGCCTTGATTCCAGAGCTTCTTGACGTGCTTCTCCCACTCCCTGTGGGAGCACAATCCACCCTCACGGCACAGCGCTGCCCGATGGAGATGGTGGGGCTGGTCCAGGGTGGTCACACACTCACCTTCCCTTCTGAGGGCTCGAATGCAGTGTCAGGGAGTCAGCTGGGTTCTGCTGTGCTGATTCCACCCTCTTCCAGATGGAAGAAGTCCTTTCCTCATGTATTTTCTTCCTCTTTCAAGGTGATTGGGAAAAGCGTGAAAGGATCTTGGTCCAGCATTTAACAATCTCAAGAGCCCKTTACCACTGCGGGTTTCTGAGTCAAGTAGGTTGGCTTTTCAGAGCAGATCAAAGCAGACACTGGCCAGGTGTCTGTGGGAGCTGTTCCTCAGTCCTCTGGGGTCTTTAAAAACCCAAAGGAAAGCTGGAATTACCAAATACTGGTGCAGTGGGTTTGACYCCTTAGGACGGTGTGATTCCATCATTGAATTCCTCCTGGTCTTCCCCCCAAGGGCCACACTCCATGTCCCACTGCTGCCTTCCCAGCCAGTGCAGGAGCTCCTGAGCACACCGAGGAGGAGCTGCAGCCTTCAGCTGAAACTGCTGAGTAGGGGCACAATCACAGTGGGTTACTCTGACAATTATAAAGGGCTCTTAGCAGTGATGTGAGGACCTGGAGGGTGCAAAGAAGGTTCAGCATGGGTCCTGAAACTGGAGGATGAGAAGGAATGGGGAGCCTGACCTGAGGCTGAACTGAGGACTAACCTGGTCTAGAGGTATTTCAGCAAGTGGTTTGGATGAGGGCTGAGGAAGAGGCTCTGAAGGAGAGGTGGAACATGGGGTCCGTGGGGCTATGGTTTCCTGGCAGCAGTAGGGAAAGAGCACAAAGGGGAGAGACCATCACAATGCTGACATTTCAAGAGGGGAAATATCAGTTATTTTTGACTCTCATGGAATTCACAGAAGTCTTATCAGGCACTGACTCCAAATGGAAAGTGTCCAGATAAGGTTTTCTAGAGTGACTCAAGGCYCAGGAAAGCTGACTTACAGTGGCGTTACAACTGCTGACCAAATAGTGTTAATGAAGAAATGAGAGAGATACAGCTCATAACAAACATGGGTGGGTAAATGGTAAATTGATTTCCACTGGGTTGTTAACGAGTAGTAGAATCACAGCAGGATCCACTGAGTGGGAGCTGCAGCAAGGCAAAGTCAGCCTGGAAATAATTGTTAAAGCCACCAAGCCCTGGTCAATTCATCACGTCTGAGCTCAACCTCAGGACACGGCTCTCAGATCTGTTCCATGTCTCTTGCCCAAATACCTGGCTGGATTCAAAGGGAGCAGAATCCAACCTGGCTGTTTGGATTCACTGTTCCTGCCATGCAGCTGCTCAGATGGGCCTGGAAAAGCTTTGCTGATGCAGGCAAAAGTGTCCCTGTGGCAATATAACTCACTTTGGCCTTTATAACGAAAAGGAAAGCACRTGGATGCTAACAGAGGTGTTCCTATGCCCAGGTGCAGTGTGTTTTGCCCATGAAGAAATATTCCCAAAGCATCACAGTTTGAGTGCACCCAAGAAGCTCCTGGGTGCCTGAGGTCCTGCTGTTCCCTCCTGGCCCCCYTGCCCCTGACTTTCAAGGGTCAGTGGGTGCTGCAGCTCCCCTCCCGCTGTGCCAGCTCCACCGCTCTCTGAGCCACCTGCAGCAGCTCCCCACGGTACAAACCACAGGCGATGCACTCCAGTGGCCTCCCCAAATGCGAGCAAAGCCCGGCCAAGACGCCAGCCTGGAGGCCAGGGGAGATGGAGGCAGCCTGGCGTGACCTGTGCCTGCTGTCACCCCTGCTGCCCCTTCCCGAGGAGCTCGGCTGCTGGACCAAGACCTCTGCCAAACAGGCAAAGTCCTTGTGCTGTTCCTGCAGCCCAAGGCTGTGGATTAATGGGAGTCACTGAAGTTTACCCGACTCTATGCCCTTTCCAAAGCAAACCTCCTTTACACAGCAGCAAGTTGTAGGTTTGGGGCCGTTAATGGTTTTAGGAATTGCCAATATCCTCTGCTAATGYCATCAGCACCTCACGGCCTGAGCTCAGCAGGGCGAGCTGGAGATCTGTGCCCTACTTAGCTGGTGTAGATATTTGTCAGTAAGTGGGGCACTCAACAACCTGAGATCTGACAGCCTTCAGATCCTGTATGGAG
Source organism: Amblyornis subalaris (assembly GCA_018881555.1). NCBI lineage: Eukaryota > Metazoa > Chordata > Aves > Passeriformes > Ptilonorhynchidae > Amblyornis > Amblyornis subalaris. Next base: position 1,771,838 of record JACAXG010000126.1, read on the forward strand.
AGATGTCAATCATTCTGGCTTACATTAAACATCTTCCCAGGCATCTGGACTATATTATAATATCCCATCAGTGCCAAATTATAAACATGAACCACACGTGCTAATCTCTTGATTCTGGCTTATTTCCCTTTCAGACAGTCCATAGAAGAAGGAAAAAAATGTCTTTTGTCAGCATAAGAAAATTATAAACCACATGTGAGGGAGGGTGGAGCCATCACCCCATGTCTCTCCTGAGCCAGCTATGGATTTTTGCAATAGATTTAGTGTTTATGGCCATTTTCACTCTCTGCCCTGGTAATAATCATAGTGAAGACACCCAATAACCAGTAAATGGAATTACAAGAGGAAATACTTTGATGTTTTCTGTGCTTCTCAGTTTGCTCTATGACATGGTCCTACCTGCCCAGAGCTGGACCTGCTGGCCGAGAGGGACAGGGCAGTGACCACGGAGGGGGCACTGATCACCACCTTGTCCTGCTCTGGGGCAGCAGCGGGAGCTCCTCAGAAGACATGTGGAAATACTCGGAAGCTCTGACCAGCTGACTTCTACATCTTAAAGTAGCATCTGGTTTATTTTTCTGAGAGTGAATTTACTGAAGGTAAAGAACATTTTCCTGGCAGTCCTGGGGATGGGATTCTTTGCATGCAAAACATGCTGGGTAACTCCTCCTTTTTCTCTACACAGCTCTGCTGCAAGGCCAAGAGCCCAGGTCAGCACAGAGGTGTGAACGTCCTTGGAGTACCCACAGCTCCAGCTCTTCTCAGACGAGGACAGAGTTACTTGAGGAAAGAATACAACAGGAATCCTCTTGCACTCCTTAAGGACCCAGAAAAGCTTGGCAGCACTGAGAGATGCTCAGCATCCCCAGGGCCCAGGCAAACCCAGCTATCTCTTTGGGAAACTTCTCCAGAGCTGCTTCTGTCTCATGGACCACCAGAAATTGTCCACTGTGGATCACAGTCCAAGTGGGACCCAACAGGAGGAGCTGGACAGGCCCTTCCCAAGGAGAATGCTGGAAAACCATAGGCTTGAGCCCTGCTATGTCTCTTTTGCCACAATGACCTTCAGGTGACCTTGCTTCCMAGTGTGAGAGTACCAGCAGAAGTGGTTTCAGTCCACTGAAACTGGAATGGACTGGGCAGTTTGCCAAGTGAATATCTGCTGGGTTAATCACTGTGCAAATCTAATCAGGACCTGGAATGTGCCAGGCTCATTACTGAAATTAAATTCACCTCCAATTAAAGAGAGAGCTACAAGCTTCCATCATGCAGAGGTGCCCCCAGGCTGCCCCTCCCAAAACCAACATCAAATCCAGTCCTGCTGAACCGCAGGTTTGCTGAGCTCTGGAGGTATTTCCAGGTGTGAGGAAGTGAACTGCTGCTTGCGATTTCCCCCAAGGCTCTCTAAGGAGTTTACTGATGCCTTTAATAAGTCACCTTGCAAGTCAGGAGTAACTTCAATGGTAGGATTTCCAAGGAGCACTCCCCAAGAGAAATCCAGGGACACGGTAACTGGAACACGTCCCATGGCAGRGTCGTTCCTGTGGTCTCTGAGCACCTTTACAAATTCTCACCTTCACATGCTGAATCTTTCCTTGGGACCTACGTACCTTAGGTCTACACTGGGGAATCCAAATTAAGAAATTAAGTTTGTGCTGAGAACRGCAAGGCTGCAAAGTCAAGCAGGTAAAGTGCAGAGATGCCGACTGAAAAGTTCTTCAAGCTTTCATTTGCCCCTTTGGCTTCTATGTTACACTTGCACAGCCTAATCACATCATCACTACACATCACCTCATCTCTTCCTCCATCTGTGATTCACCTGGGCATTATCTGATTTCAGGGAAAAACTTTTAATATCTTAGGTCTAAATATGTGCCTGTAACTGAAATCCAGCTCTGAAGACTTGGCAGGACAGCAGATGTAATTCCTGACCTTCTTTTCTCCTCCAGTACTGAAAGAAAAAATTATCCACAAAGATTGGGRCTTGGCTTTCACCTGGAGATGGCCAACATGGATGCAAAATTTGTACACACGTCCTTGGTCCACTCACACCTTTGATTGCCTACTCTAAAAATCACAAGTATATCCAAAAATACAGCTGGGCTCTGGACTCCCCCATCCTCATGGGCAGAAACCAGCACTAGRTAACAGGATAAAGGATCATAGACTGGTTCAGGTTGGAAGGGACCACAGTGGGTCATCTGGTCCCACCTCCTTGCCCCAGCAGGGCCATCCCAGAGCACAGGGCACRGGAGTGTGTCCAGACAGTTCTGGAATATYCCCAGTGAGGAGACTCCACACCCTCTCTGGGCAGCCTGTTCAGTGCTCRGTCACTGCACAGAGAAGTTCTTCCTCRTGTCCAGGTGGAACTTCCTGGGCATCAGCTCCTGCCCATTCCTCTTGTTCCRTGGTCCCCATGGAGYAGAGCCTGGTCCCTGCTTGGACCCTCGCTGCACACAGGGACACAATGGGATGAGGGCCCCTCTCAGCTGTGTCTCCTCTCGAGGCTGAGCAGCCCCAGCTCCCTCAACCTTTYCCGGGCAGGGAGATGCTCCAGGCCCTTCCTCATCTCTGCCCCCTCTGTGAGGTCAGTGCCTGGTGGGAGAGCTGGGGCACGACTGCCCCACACACCCACGTCCCCAGAGACACTGTCACAGCTCCAAATCCCTGTTCTGCAGCAAGAAGGAGAAATGTTTAAGCTGACATCTCCCACGGTTTGACTGCACTGAGAGGATGAGGAGAGGATCACCTGTCTGACCATTTTACAAATATTATAAAGAGTGAAAAGATCTTTTTGAAATTATCAAAATGAAACATTTTTATTTTATCTGATCTTTATATGTATTTATGTAACTGTCAGGTCTAGATATAGGAATTCTTTAGAATTAGTGGGGGGTTGCTACCAGACATTGATCAATGGCCAAATTCAACAAGACTCATCCTCAAGTCCAGCTTAACTAAAGGGGGATTTTATAGCTCTGCCAAGACCAGGGTCAGTAAACCAGTTGCTGTTCTGTGTTCTCACAGAGCTGGGTGAAGAACTGAGTCTTTTTTTTTGCACTGGGATTAGCCAGACACTGAAAAACAGTATTTCATTTGTTTCCAGTATATAGGAAATAAAATATATATTGAAGAAAGTATTTTGCTTGACAGGGAAAGGATTTCTATCAAACTGGAGTATTGAAGCATTTTGTTTTAGGAATACTGACACAAAATTCTGTCCATCTGGAGGRTTTGTGTAAAAATCAACAATCTGGTGAGTGCAACACACTTGAGGTAGGAATGATTCAGCCTCAAGGCACATTTAATGGGAGCCCAGTTTTGCCTCTGGATGCCTGGGTGTTGTAGATCTCTGCAGAAGACTCAGGTACTGAGCAGAGCTCAATGCCAGCAGAAGGAGACTTCATCTTTAAACAAAACCTATTTTCTCCTTCCCAGGCTGAGGAGCCCCAGGCTGGCTTTGTCCCGGTGGTCTGACTGTAGCCACAGGTGGGYGCTCAGGTGGCCCATCCTTGCCTTGATGCAGAAGAGCATCAGGTCCTCACAGTTCTCCTGGGCTTATTCTGCCTGACCCACGTCCCTACAACCAGGAGTGCTGGAAGCCCCAGGGATTGTTGTGCCAGAAGTCAGAAGGGTTATTGTGCCACCTCATTGCAGACTTTAAGCGGCAAAGCCTTGCTTTGGCACTGCCATGTCCCTGTGACCTGGCAGGGTGTGTCACCTCCGTGATTTACACGTGCCTGGCCTGGCAGACACTGCACAGGCAGGACAGGAGGTGCTCACTGCTGGCAGTATTCGATCAGTGAAATCTCTGAAGTCTTTCTGTCTTGGAACTTGGCTCCTTGAGGACCTGGCTCACKACACTATTCATTTGCAACCTCAGGTGTATCCAGTATCTCTGGATTAGCTTCCAGATGGCTGAGGAAATGTATTTGTCTAACCAGAGAGGCTGGAGCCCCACTCCTATTCCATCCTTGTGACTTCTTTCCCTGCGGTGTCCTGCATGCTATTCCAAGTGTTAAGAGGAAGAGACGGCCAAGGGCTCCCAGGCAGACACCCAGCTGGGTCACAACCATCTCCCTGCCCCTGCACYGCTCTCCTTCACCAGGCAGCAAAACTGGTGAGAAATATCCTGGAGGATTTTTATACCGAGTCACTGCTTGGTACCTGCTGTGCTGGGAAGTTTCACCCGTGATGGAGCTCGCAGCACGTGAATGCTCTCGGCATCACTTGTTCTTAGGCTGTGCTTTGTCCATGCTCCCAGCCCAGGCCCATGTCCCAGACTCCCAGACACACGGGCCAGGGGCCTTATCTCCCCCTCTCAGCAGGCCCTGCAGTTCTAATTCCATGAAGTCTGCAGAAGAAATTTTCAGATGCTTTGAAGGTTCCTGCAAAACCCTTCTCCCCCTCCCTCTCTGTTCCTTTGCAGAGGACACTCCTGGGTGACTCTGGCATGAGGATGGACCTCAGGCCAAAAATCTCTTCTCTGACCTGTGTCCCTGCAGGGGAACTGTTGGGAGCCATCCCCAGCCTCCTGCAGCCACCCTTCATTCTCCAGAGGATCACCTTGGACAGCTGCTGGAGCTCCTGAGGTCCACCTGCCACATGAAATAACTTCCCCATCATCTCAGGGCCCTGGGATTCCCTCTGCTCCAGATCCCTGCGGGAGTGCCTGATGCAGTGGATGTCCCTGAAACCACCTAATTTGCCTCCAGAGCTGCCCAGGAGAGTGTGAACCATCCCTTCTCCATGAGGCTCATGGCCCCCTCTGAGGGGCATTAGCTTCCAGAATGACATCTCTCCCAGTTTAGGATGCAGACAGCTCTTCCCAGTCCTGTAAAGCACTCTGCTGGCTCCATCAATTCTGGATCAAACTCCACTTTTTGGTGCAACTCTGGCCATGTGAAAGCAGCAGCAYGTGTCTGTCCACGTCTTGCCTGGAAGATGGAAGTTGCCCTCCCAAAATATTCACCAAGCACAGCTCCAGGGGGTATAGCTGGGATGTCAGACTGTCCACCCTGGGGTCTGTGTCAGGGCCTGGCTCTGCTTTCAGTATTCACACCAAGGCCTTCTACCTGAGTTCACAAAGGGGATTCAGAACTGGGCGAGTTCATGGGCAGCTGTAAGGTGTGATTGTCTCCTTTGATACACCTCACAACACACATTGTCAATTTGTTCAGTTTGCTGAATTGTTGCTGGGGTTTGAGCGTGGCTGAGTCCTTGTGGAGACTCCTCTGACACTGTGGATCAATCTCTGTAGGACTGAGTCCTGGTCTCCTTATTTCTGTTGAGTTAGATCACATTTCATAGGCATCCTATCGAGATCGTTTGGAGCCACAATGGAGAATAGTCCAAAGCCAGAGCTAGAAGATGAGATCTGGCCTTTAAATAGTTTCTATGCTTTGTGGTATAAAGGTGTGGTTCCTGCTTGCCATTCCAGGATCTGTTTGACACCCTCCCTCCCTCTCTCTGCTGGATTTGCACGTCACTCTCCTGGGTGTTAGGCCCTTTGGCTGTGAGTGATGTTCCCATCAGTGTGTGGGTCTCTCTCTGGAGTTTTCTTGCTGCCTCTTGCAGCCTGTGCTTGCTGTCTGATGGTTTCACTGGGAATCTCTTTGTGGAGGGCCTGAAGACACAACTACCTGCAAGTTCTGTTCTCAGCTCCAAAGTTAATTGCCCACACTGCCTCTCTTTAGCCCCAAATCCCAATGCCAGTCCTCCCTAAACCCAGTTATTTAGCACTGAGCCTCAGTAGGTTCTTCCCTTGTGTGCTCTGGGAGGCTTTTCCAATGTAGAGACACTAATTCCTGCTGGTCTCTGGAAATTTGGAGACCCCCATCCTGACTGGTTACTGCATGTGGTTACCTGTTGGATCCTCTGCAGGTGTCAATGCTAAACCCGAGCCCTGCACAGTCCCTGTCAGTGTCAGACCTCATGGGGGCTGGTGCTCCTCTGCTGCGTGAGCTGGTGTCTCAGTTGTGCTGTGGGGTCTGAAGGAGCCGCTGGTGGGACAGCTGGAGTGAGGGGCAGGGCTGTTCCTGCTCCCTGCCTGCTGGTGGGACAGTCCTGCCTCACCCTGAAGTTCTGCTCCTGTTTCCTCCTGCATCAACAGCTTCCCRTGAAACGTCCCCGGTCGCTGGAACTGCTCAGCAGCTGAAGCACAAGGAGCAGCAAGGCAGGCTCGGGTGAACTCTCTCCACATGTCAGCAAATAACCCCTCAAAGAGCAGAGCTGCACCACTCTCCAGCCCCGCTCCAGGGCTGCCAGGGGAATCCCGAGTGCAGGTTTGAGGCAGAGCCCGACGAGCCTTCCAGGCTGCGAGGGATGCGCAGCCCTTGCTACGGAGCAGCGAGCTCAGCACTGCCCCAAGGGTTAATGAGCAGCGTCCTTTGCCTTTGGAGGGGCTCATCTAAGCACTGCCTCGTGGAGGGACAGCCGTCTTTGTTGCCTGGATACTGCCTTGCCGGGGCTTTGAGGAAGATACCTGGAGCTTCATTAGAAGAGGATGTCAGTGGGATTTTCAGGTTTAGCTGCACTATGTAAATTATTACCCGGGGCAGCCCTGAGGCAGAGTGGCTGCCGGTTACTATCAGCCACACATCACATCCCTCCTCTGACAAGACAAATAAGGGTAATTGTCTCTCTCCCCTTAATCAGGGGGATGTGATTAGCTGGAGGAGGCCTTGGGCAGGTGCTCACCAGCATTACCCAGCTCAGCAACCTGAGCATCCCTGCGGAGCCAGGYTGGGCAGCGAGGACCGGCCAGGTCCAGCGCCCTTCAGCTGAGGGAAGTGAACAGCAAACAAGCAGCCRTCCCTCATGGTGTGGAGGAAGGTTGCAGAGAGTGTAATCATTAGAAAATAAAGAAGATCTGATGAAATGGTGGCTTGTTCCTGTTTTTTTCCATGTTACCTGGGCTGTACCTATGCTAGGAGGCTGCTCCTGGAGCAGGGATGTTCAGTGCTGAACTGGGGGCAGTGAAACCAGGGTCCCACTGTTGAATTCTTGAGCCAAATGTTAATCAGATGCTTTATGGGACCATCTCTTCCACTCTGATGCCTAACAAATATCTGAGAGAATTATTTAACTGAAAAGACAACCTTGGCTGGTGATTGCATCGGCAATGATCCCCCTTCACATTCCCTGTGACTCCCAGCAAGACCAGCACCAGCCAAGGGACATCCCAGAACCTCTGCATGGGGGAAAGAAAGACAAACTTTGATGGCTGTGGACTCATGGCTTTATGAAACCACCTCCTTGAAGCACTGAGTAAAAGGCTGGTCCTACACACGGAGCAGTGTAGTTATAGGAGCCAGACGTAAAGGACTTGTCCCCATGTGTCCACCCGGCCTTGCCAGTGCCTGAATTCAGCTGCACCCTGAAGCCCCCCTTAGCTGCTGGACCCAGAGATGCAGCAACATCAGCATGAGTGCAAATCCTCAACACCAAAGCATGGCCTGCTGTGCTGGTGTCCCTGTCATCTGCCACGAGTGTCGTGTCATCTGCCTCCATGGGGCCCCTCTGGGAACACTTCACCCCCACAGTGTTCACCCCACCAGGGGAGCAGCAGCTGCTTTCCCTTGGCAATGCCCCCATCGGGGCCTGAGCCAGCCCAGGGCACGGGGGGCAAGGGAAAAGGGAGCATCTCATGCATCTCTTATTAGGATTGTTTGGAATGGAGAGTGCTTGGAGTGGCAGGGATGCCCTTGCTTGTCATGTACCTTTAGCCATGGGGCTGTGAAGTTACCCTGCAGCTCTCCTCTCCCGTCTGAGGTGTGTTGGATGTTGCTGATGCAAAGTGAAGGATCCCAAAAGGACTGGGAAGGACTTGAACCCAATCTGGGAAACTGAGCTCGGGAACAGATGTGTGGAAACACAGATTTTCTAAAGTGGGAGTTGTATGTCTTTGGTGGCTTTGTCTCACATCGCCTCTCCATCATTCTCTGCACCCATGGTGAGTGAGATGCCCTGGGAGATTTTCCCTAAGTTATGGAGAAGAAGGACATCCTCCTCCTCCTCCTCCTCCCCCTTCTCCTGCTTTTATTTTAAGGATAAAACTCCAGTTAAACTGGGCCTGAGTTGCCTGGAACCTCCCACACTCTCCAATCACCACTTCTGCTCACCACATGACCTAAAGTCAGACCAAATGACATTAAGCAGAGCCATCAGCAAAGCAAATAACCAGCCACCCCTTTCCTTGCTCTCGCTGGTGCCTGTGCCAGGTGCCTGTGCCAGGCAGGACACTGCAGCCRCTGGGGTGGAGCTGCTGTGGGCCTGAGCAGGGGGATGGGCAGGAAACGAGGGGGATGGAGCAACAGCCTTTAATTGGAAGGCAGCACAGATAATTGGGATGGTTCGTGTTTTCATTACAACAGAGGCTGTTGTGCAGCAGCTGCAACAGAGCATTTGGAAGCTCCTCCTGGTCTGGGAGTGAGGAATGGTCTGTCCTGGCTTTGCTGAACCTTCACTCAAGTGCCTTCTAAAGGTGCAAAACATTTCTGATGTAAAGAAAAAGTGAAAACCCCTCTGAGTTCTGCTGATACCCTGAGACATCTTCCCACGCTGGTTCCTTCCCTACTGCCCCCTGAGGCACAGCCACAAGGGCTTGTGCTGCCCAGTGGGGATGGTGACAACTCGGGTCCAGCTGGGATGGCTTCCAGTGTGAAAGCCTGGGATGGTCACCTGGAGATTCTGGCACTTCTGAGCACTGATTTAACAAGAAATTTATCAAGCACTGGAAAATGGTTTGATCTAGAGATGGAATATCTTGGTGCCAGATTTAACATTTTGAAATGTATTTCCTTTCTCTCGTTGCAATAGAATCATAGAATAGAATCACAGAGTCTTTTGGGTTGGAAAATACCTCCAAGATAGCCAAGTCCAACCTGTGACCAATCCCCACCTTGTCACCCAGACCAGAGCACTGAGTGCCACATCCAGTCATTCCTTGGACTCTTCCAGGGACACTGACTCCACCACCTCCCCGGGCAGCCCTTTCCTATACTTAAACACCCTATCCATAATGAAATTCCTCTTGATGTCCAACCCGAACCTCCCCTGGCACAACTTGAAGTCATTTCCCCTCGTCCTATCAATGTCTGTATGTAATGTCTTCATTAATTAAGTAGCACAAGTTCCCCAAACTCCTGCACACTCGTGCTCATGTACATCTCTGGCTACATTAGAATATTTTGATGCAATTAGAAGCATTTCTACTCCTTTTCCCTGGAAGAGGAAACGCTTCTCCCTAAGTGATCCGTAGCAAACCGGCTGGGCAGCTCGTGGTGGTTACAGCAGCTGCTGATGCTGCAAGTTGTCCTTCACAGATGTGGTTGAGGGTGCCATTTGCAGCTTCCACCCACTGCTTTCCTCCACCTATTGATGGTGTTTTGATCTCCTGTGCTAAAGGTTGTGCAAGAGTTCTGTGATTTGTTGTTATGAATTCAGGTGCACAACTGCAGCTGTCTCCTCCCTGCCCTGAGCAGAGCTTTTCAGTGTTTTCCAGTGTTTTGGAGTGAGGATGTGCTTGGTAAGGTGACTTGTCCCAACACCTTCCTCCTGTTTAGAGTCACCATTCTGTAGTAGAGTTCTGAACCCCTGGACCAGAGGTGTCCCATGAGGCAGCCAGGCCAGCTGACACCAGGACTGATGACAAAGCTACTGCTCCCTGAGTGTCCTCTTCCCTGCTGCACATAGATCAGTTTATTTCACTGTGCTGTAACTGGACAACTCACGTAATGTGTGAGGCAGTGACTCATCACCAGCCCAACCATCCATGTGCTGGGAGTTCAGCAGAGCAGAGACCTTGTCCATCCCCTCCATGAGACCCAGAGCAGCTCTGATCTGGAGCCTGGAAAACAGTCTGCTTCATCAGAGGAACTGAGTGACACACACTTAACCAAATTCTTACCAATTCTCATCAAAACCTCACCACCCAGGCAGTGAGGCCAGCCTGGGTGACTCTCTAATTCTAGAAAGATTTCAGAATGACTAGGAACAAATGATAGAACCACAGATTCTCCTGATTTGGAAGGGAACCCCAAGGATTATCCAAGTTCAACCCCCGCAGAGACCCCCCAGCAATCCCAGCCTGTGCATCCCTGGGAGCGTTGTCCAAACGCTCCTGGAGCTCTGGCAGCCTTGGGGCCGTGCCCATTCCCTGGGGAGCCTGGTCAGTGCCCAGCACCCTCTGGGGACAGGAGAACCTTTCCCTGCTCTCCAGCCTGACCCTGCCCTGGCCCAGCTCCAGCCRTTCCCTGGGTCCTGTCCCTGTCCCAGGGAGCAGAGATCGGAGCTGCCCCTCGGGAGGAGCTGCAGCCCCTGCTGAGCTCTGCCCTCAGCCTGCTCTGAACTCACCCAGTGCCCTCAGCCTGCTCTGCTCCAGCTGAACTCACCAAGTGCCCTCAGCTGCTCCTCGTATGGCTTCTGGCAAAGCATGAAACCAAGGGAAAAAGAAAGACCCCAGGAAAACAGTAAGTCAGAGAGCTGACTGTGAGAAAGAAAAGATGACCTGGTAGCCAAGAATTATCCAGCCTCACTGTCCAGGGGATCCAGGGCTGGAACATCCAACTGTCTCAGGCCCAAACCCCGGCCACATTCCAACACTGCTTGGCAGCACGGCTGCAGCGTCCCCAGCCCTGCACCTCAGGGCTCACCAAGGCCAGGGCAGGAGGACGGGGGGCTCTGGTCAACCCTGGAGGTGCCAGCAGGGCTGGGCAGAGCTGCCCATGTTCACTGCACACAGCACCAGAATCAGGGACTGGAGGAGGTGAGAGTGGGTACTCTGTCCTCAGGGCAGAAATAAGAAATACTTTGGATAAGTGTCCTTTAATTTTTAGAGCCTGGCACAGCCACACCAACACCTTTGAGCACCTGCTGGAAGCRGCTGTGTTTAACCGCTGGAGGTGAGCAGGAGACTTCCAGCTCCAGCCTGGAACTGGACAAACCAAGGTCCAGCCCGGCAGCAGGTGAGACAGGAGAGCTCAGAAGCAGCGTGGCCATTGWCCTGCAGCCCCTTGCACTGCAGTGCTTCCCGTAGTGCCTCAAAGCACGGAAAGTCTCCTCTTGCAGTGCCCCTCCGGCAGCACCGGGCGGTGGTGTTCGATGAGTGCTACCCGGGATGCGCCTCCTTTCCCCCTCGGGGAGCGCTCTGGCCGGTCCCCGGTGCTGATGGCCATTCCGTGGCCGTGGCCGGTGGGTGTTCCAGGTGGAGCATCGGGACACGATTGTCACCTCCATGCCAACACGGTCCCTGCAGGGCCGGGAGCGCTGCCCGGGTTAGAAGTTGCCTCCCTCTTGTGGTRGCTGCGCTGCTCCCGAGTCACACGGGGGCTTTCTGATGCCTTCCACTGAGCATCCGAGGAGGAGACCGTGGCTCTGGGCAGGTGGGAATCCAGGAGCTGTTGCTGATGAGAAGGATAAGTCCTTCAGTGATCCTTGCTTTGCTCATGCAAGGGATGGCACTTGTGAGCTCCGGGAGGAGATGAAGGCAGAGGACTCAACCCCAGCTGGAAGAAGCAGGTGAGAGGAGCCCAGTTTAAATGCTGGCAGCAAAAAAATAGATCAAAGAAAGGAAAAATAATTAGGAGATTAAATGCGCAGCTTTGGAGTGATGATCATAGAATAGAATATCCTGAGCTGGAAGGGATCCACAAGGATCATCGGGTTCAACCCCTGGCCCTGCCCAGACACCCCAACAATCCCAGCCTGTGCATCCCTGGGAGCGTTGTCCAAATGCTCCTGGAGCTCTGGCGGCCTTGGGGCCGTGCCCATTCCCTGGGGAGCCTGGTCAGTGCCCAGCACCCTCTAGGGACAGAAGAACCTTTCCCTGCTCTCCAGCCTGACCCTGCCCTGGCCCAGCTCCAGCCATTCCCTGGGTCCTGTCCCTGTCCCAGGGAGCAGAGATCGGAGCTGCCCCTCGGGAGGAGCTGCAGCCCCGCTGAGCTCTGCCCTCAGCCTGCTCTGCTCCAGATGAACACACCAAGTGCCTTCAGCCACTCCTCATGTGGACCCTCCAGACCCTTCAGCATCTTTGTGGCCCTTCTTTGGACACTCTTTAATAGTTTTAGRTCCTTTTTATATTGAGATGCCCAAAACTGCACCCAGAACTTGAGGTGAGGCTGCACCAATGCAGAGGATGATCTCCAGAAGTCAAAGGAGTGAGCCTGAACATCCCCTTCAGCTGCAGATCCTTGTGGCAATGCAGGAGCCATTAAATAACAAGAGGCAGATACCACACAAAGGCAATGCCAACACACAGGGTAGGAATTGCACTGAGTCAGACCTGCACTGTATTAACTGTGGAGCTGAATGTCCCYGAAATGTGTCCTGCAAAGAGGGAATTCTGCAACAACTGCCACAGAAAGGAGCATACRGCATTGTCAGGGCTGTGTAATCACAGACAGTGACAGTGCAGAAAGCAGGTGAAATATTCGCTGTAACGATGTCCTAAACAAAGGAAAGAAAATAGCAGAGGAATTAAACAGCAACACACACAAACTCCAATCCAACTCAATCAGGGCGCTCAGGTGATGTGCAGGCAGAGCCAGGCAACCCAGGAGAGTGAGAATGTGAGTCAGAGAGTAAAACAAAATCCTGAAATACTCAGTCATAGGGAAAACAGCAAAGTTCCCAGAGGCAGGGACATGGTTTGCAAAATGTGTGTTCACGAGCGGTGGGCCCACTTGGATGCAGGGTCACTTTGGGGATTGGGAAGATTTAAGGCCAGGCAACCCTCAGCYATTTGTTTAGTCAATGAGGCAGCTGGTTGGGCTCCGCCCTTTGCACTGAAGAGATCAGGTTTTGCAGGAACTAAAATGCGGAGGGGATGCCATTGTTCCATGGCTGCTTAATGGGGGCTGGRTATGTGCAGGGATGGCACTGGGAAAAGGTTGTGGCCCTCAAGAACAACCTTGTACAGGTATCAAAAGGTGCCAGCTCTGGAAGCACTAAGGTGGGAAGAGCTGCAGATGTCCAGAAAATATTCTTTTCTTATCCAAGTACCAATTGCCATACACGTGATGGGTTTCACACCCTGAAAGGGCCCCAAGTGTGCCCTATTCACCTCTGCTTCAAAAAGAGCACCTGAGGTCTCTTTGAGATGACTCTGTTGGAAAAAAATGGAGAAGTCATGGAGAGCAGTAGCACAGTGTAACCAGTCATCAGTCAAGGATCTTGCAGACTGCATGTGCAGGGAGGATAATTATGAATTTTTGAACTGCTGTGTGAGAATTAGTTTATTAATTAATTACCAGCCTAGAGACTGATGCCTAAAATTGGGAGTACCTGAAAAAGAGACTGAACAAAGTTAGTGAATAAAAGTATGCATTTATTGAAGGCCTTCGAGTGGTACACCTCTGGTGCAGAGCCTTGCTGATGCTAGGCTAGGCCAAGATGGACCCCGATCACGAGTTTTCCCCCCCCAGATATAGGTTTGGTACATTTGCTTATTAGAAGTTAATTGTCCAATTACAGTTCCAGGTAATGAAGTAATATTCCCCTGTTCACCCCCTCCCAATTCGCTTTTGTTTATACTTAGGCCTAGGATAGTGACCTTGTTTTCCAGGCTTAGAGAGAATGCTTTGTCTAACAAGAAGGTGAAGCACATAATATGGATTTCAGAATTACACACTAATACAGTGCAGGGTTAGAAAAATCCAAAAGCTAATCCTTAAGGCATCAAGACTGGTAGCCCTAATCTTAGGTATGGTGTCATGACATAAAGCTCTCCATGAACAACTACACAGAGCACAAGACACTCTGCCAGAGCTCAGCCTGTGCAGGACGTGGGACACAGGAGATCTCTGCAGCTCAGCTCCTGTTCAAGGAAGGAGGTCGGGTGGGAATGTCACTCCTGAGCAGGGCACAGCGGTGCAGGACACGGAGGGTTTGTGCTGCCTGCCCTGCTGTGGGGACTGGAGCCCAGAGTGGGCTGTGGGGGGAAAACACACTACTGTGGGAATCACAACTGATGCTTCAGCGTGACAGGAGCTGTTGGAAGCTGACCTGTGCCAGCCGGGCTGGGCTGGTGCCTGGGAAAGTTGTTTTCTAATTGCTCCATAGGCCTGTGAGTCAGACTGAGGAGTGGAGAGGACATGCAGAACTAGGGGAGGAATTGTGTACTGAGGTATTGTGGAAGCAATGAAGATGAAACCTACGCAAGGGAAAAGTCAGGAAGAGAGTGGGGAGGGAGATGATGGGTGGGTGCTGTACCTGTAGGCATTGGGAAAAGGCTGAAGCCTCAGTGCCAGGGACAGAGATGTAAAGAGACATCCTCSTCCTCCTCTCTCTGGGGCCTGGATGGTATTGGCTGGCTCTTTGTGGGTTGTCTAGTTCAGGTGTAAATGCCCCATATGCTGAGCATCCACTGTGTCTTTTAAGAGCTTCTGTAGATCAGGTTGCCAGGAATGATCCTTTGATTGAAGATATTCAAACTAAAATTTTCTGCTCTGTATTCCATCCCATGTCCTCCATTTGCAAGTCCAAGCCTGCTTATCCTACAGAGTGCCCTCAGTTGTGTTTGTGGGGCAAAACAGACAGAACTGAAGCACCAGAGGCAAATGAGCTCTGTGATTTCATTGGCAGCAACAGGGACAACAGTGTCTTCCTTGCTGCTGCAGGAGTGAAAAGGGAAGAGTTGGGTATGACATGGAATCCTCCTGTGCAGGAAAGGGATTGTGCTCTGAGAAATCCCAGCACCTTCTGCATATGAAAATCCTGTTATCTCCACCGTGGTGTGAACACCCCAGGACTCCTCATAGTCCTCCTGCTTCATGCAGGACAGGTATCACTGGAGACTTCCTGAGGAGACTTCCAGGGAGACAGAAGTGCTGCTTGCCCTGCTGAGCTGATGTGGGACCAGAGACAGCATCCAGCAGTGTGTCAGTGGCAGGTTCCCAGATGCAGTCCAAGAGCAGCTCAGCTGAACTGACTCCAGAGTTCAGCAGGGAGCAGTAAGTGGAAGTGATAAAGGACCTGGCCACCATCCCAGGGAGCATCTCGTGGTTACCCTTTCCGAGGCACAGTGGTCTCTCCGTGTCATTCATTCAGCCTGATGATTTCCTTGAGGATAACACAACAACCTGGAGCCAGGTCAAATTAGACAGGTTTTCCCTATGTCCAGGTACTCCTCAGAGGTGAGGACTGCTTGGTCACCTGTGAGCCACCACAGCAGCCAGGAGCCCAGGAGTCTCAAACAGGTAATGAAGAGCAGAGATTCTTGCAATACTTGTTGGCAGTGAGGCCATGGCCACCACAAACCGTTGCAAGTTTGCCACAGCTGGGAAGCCCTTCCCAAGAAGGAATAACAGTATGGATTATGGATGTGGCTTCTTGAATGCTGCCCATGAAAACACTGGGCAGAGTCCAGGCAGGTGATGAGCTGCTCCACATCTCCCTGTGGTGAGCTTGCTTTGGGGCCAGCAGGAATGGCTCCACATACACAGCTCCCAGAGGTCTCATCAGTAAGGACCAAGAAACTTCCACCTGGAGTAATAACAGAACTTCCTTTGAAAGCAGATTTATGGACAGAGCACTCACATTTGTGAGTCAAAATGGTCTGGATCAAGAAGGCAGTTTCTCCAGGGGTCACTTCCAGCTGAAGCACACCCCAGACTGTGACCAGGGCAGTAGTTTTCACAAGCTGGTCACTGAAAATAGACCAGTTATGGAGAAGTGATTCCACAAACCCTTCATGTGGAGGTGGAGTGACACAATGTGACGTTCTCAGCACCAGGCAGTGCAGTGTGTCAGCCCTGGCCTGTAAACAAGGGTGKAATCACAGCCCTCACTGCAGCCTTCACGGGGGCACACCTGGGAAGGTGTGCTCCTGAAGAGAACTCCAAGAAAGAGCTTTTAGCCTGGCAGATTTTGACTGCACCTCCACAGATGTCATTATGGGACRCCTTGGTGTCATTAACCATCACGAGGGCTTCCTCCCCCGTTTGTCCCTGACAGCAGATGGCACTSAGCTTGCACAGGGACAGGTCCCTCCGACCCCCCTGGCAGCTCCTGACTCAGAGCCCTTCAGTGCCACGAGCAATGMGAACACGTAGCCCCTGATTATCTCTTTTCACCCAGATGAATGAACCCTGAATCAGATGTCAACAACTGCTTGGCATTCCTGGAGATCTCGGCATGCTGGTGAGTTTATCTCCCTACAATTTCCTTGTTGAGAAAGCAACAAAGGACCTCAGCGCTGGCTGCTCTGTGCAATAGGAAGCTGTGGTAGAGGTTGAGCAATCCAAGGAATGCTTGAAACACCCACTTGAGTTTTGGCTCTGGAGCCTCGTGTTTTGCCTTTTCTCCGTGTTCTCTTGGGTAGATGTCTCAGTTTCTCAACTCCTGCCACTTGGCCTCAGCGTTTGCAGSCTCCTCCTCTGCTTGCCAGAAGCCCAGTGCTGTGTTTGTGGAGCAGAGTGCACAGGATGGAAGCAGAGGAACAAGCATGGGAATGCACACGAGCACATCACAGCTCTTGCTGCAGCAGGAGAAAGGCAGGGAGGGCACTGGCCATGACATGAAGTTGTCAGGATGAGCACAACACCCTCTGCATGACACAGTGTCGAGGGTTCACACCTTTCCCCTGCACAGCTCACTTCAGGCCCGAGGAGCCCTGGGAAGCTCATGCTCAGCTGTCCCATTGCTGTGCTCTGCTCAGGAGCAGCTCGCCCAGCCCACCCAGAGCTCTGGTGCTGCACACAGTGGCAGTCACCAGCGGCAGGTGTCTCGCTGTTTGAAGCCACGATCTCTGCAGAAATGGTGAGTTTAGGGAGCTCAGCAGCTCCCTGCCCAGCCTGCACGGGCCCAGCTCTCCAGCCAGGCTGCGTGTGGCTCTGGCTGCTGCAGGCACCTCAGCCCAGGAACCCCCACAAGCAGAGGCTGCACCTGCAGGTGGAATTGAGGGGGGTCAGTGATYCAGTGACAATGTCATTGTCACCCTGCCGAGCCACCCCTGAGGCTGTTACACCCTTCCACCTTTCCACGGGAAATGCACAGGGAACAAGGCTTGTGATGTCTTGCAGCAGTTACATTTTGTAATCCACATGTCGGAGCCTAACCTGGAACTTCAAGAGTCTCCATTCCATGTGTATTTGTGCATTTCTAACCCACAGCCGCAGCACCAGACCACAGACAGGAGCAGGACTGTGTGGTCCTGGCTCAAACCAGCCCTCGCCAGCACTGGGGGTGGGCAGGGGGACATCCTCTGGGCTGGCAGTGTCTTTGGAGGTGTGGAAAGGGACTTGTTCCTCATGGAGATACAGGAGGAGAAGTGGCTGGAGCTATAATTCCACCTGGGAGGTTTTTAAAGTCCTTTCTACCAGTGTCTGCTGGGAGCTGAGTTATTGCTGTAAGTCCTGTACCTCCTCCCTTCCCTGCTGCTTTCCCAGATGAGCTCCTTTGACTGTCCACGACCAGACCACCACCATAACTGGCACCAGTGGTGATGGAAGCACCATCCAGAGAGGGAATGGGAGAGCCCAGCCCTGTGCATGGACATGTACCAAGAGCACCAGGATCAGCTACCTGCTCCCCATCTATCTCCTAGCTCCTGGTCTGGATGAGATGGAGAAGCTTTCTACCCCTTTCTCACCTGCCTGTGACCTAAAGGAGCCATRGCTGTGGCTGTATTCCCGATCTGACCAGCCTGGAGGAGATCCAGCCCTGCACCTCCCTTCACACCGAGGGGCTGCCCTTGGGGGTCAGCACCCCAGAGCTGCTGATGGTGAGCATTGCTCTGACACACACCACAGGCAGAAAACCCCCCCGAAGAGCACATTTTGCTGCACAAATGACTCTCTTCCTTCTCTCACAGAGCTCTGCAGGGGCTATCTCCAGCATGCTGAGTGCCTGCAGCCTCTCCACGTTTCCTGTTTTCATTCCAGTATCTGCAGTGCTAACATACCACATGCCTTGAATTCCAGCCCTGACGCACCAGGAAAAGGGGACAAGGGCAGATTCATGGGATTCTCAGAGTCTCTCGTGCCCTTTCCCCAGCCAAGCTGGGGGTATTGATAAGTCCCTGACTCCTTCCTTCTTCTTTTTTCTTCCTTTCTCTCTTCTAGTTCCCGGAGTTGCTGTTATCCCTCAGCACCTTGATGCTGCAGTATTCCGACAGGGAAGAGCACCGATTTGCCSTGTTTTCCTAAAAGCAGCAGCTGGGAAGAGCTGCATCAGAGCTGCTGGTCTAGTGAGAAAGTGTGTACAAAAGATTGCTCTGAGCTTCTGCAAAAATGTGGCATAGCCACTATAACACCATTTCCTCACTGCAGCGGTAACTTTCTAATTCCTCCTCCTAATGGCATAAATCAGGAGTAAAACCCTTAAGCCAGCGGAAGGATTGTCTTGGCAAATATTTGATAACATTGCTTGGAGTGCAGAGTCAGCCAGATCCATCCCTCCTGTGCCTTCCCTCAGCTCCCAGCCAGCACTGATGCRCAGGACCCAAGACACACTAAACTTGGCAATTTGAGACTTAAGGGACAAAGTCTGTTCCTTTTAATTCCGTGGTTAGTTGAGGCCAGATGTTGACAGCAGAAACAGAAAGCTGTGGCCAGTCTGGGACCCAAGCAATGAGCAACAGCACAGGAAGGCTTTTCCAGCCCCGAGCACGGCACCTGCTGTTGGCAGGACCCGCTCCCATCCCGCCTGTGGATCCCACCCGCGGGGGACCATGGATCAGCAATGGTTGTGTCTGTGGATGGGCAGGACAAGCGCCTTCAACCGATGGCATCACGCGAGGGATTTCTCCCCAGAGCTGTGTGCCCTGCAGTGCTTTCCCCCCCAGGAAGGAGGCAGGGATTCGAGCGCCAGCAATGAAGAAGCAGCAGATTTCCACCCCARCTGGAGCTTCTCCACAGCCCCTCTCCAGCCCTGCCCGGGCTCGGGGCCTGCAGCTCCCCTGGCCCAAAGGCACTTCCACAACCTTCCGAACCTGCTGCCTCCCCGTGCTCCTGCCTGTGCCCTGCCAGCGCAGGGGGCAGGGGGTGCGGGAGGAGGGGACCCCAGCTCCGCTCTGGAGCACCGAGGGAGGGAGGGACACCGAGGGACACCGAGGGACACCGAGGCACGAGCTGGGAGCCAGAGGAGCAGCAGAGGCGCCCACCAGGCTGCACATGGGGCTCCAGCGTGCCAGCAGAGCTCAGCCCTGCCCACGGCATTTAGGATCCCAGCCTGGGGCCAGCTGGCACCCGAGGGGGACTCCCAGGGTGTCAGAAAGGTGAGGTGACACACGACACAGGCCTCAGCCCCACGGCAGAGCCCACGCTCCTCCTGGGAGTGCTGCGAGGGGGTGCACATGGAAAACCTCCCAGAGGAGGGACAGAGCAGAGGCTCGGGGAACAGGTGATGCCCCCACCGCCCATCCCTTGGGCAGCACCCTGGACACTGTGGCCAGAGGCTTTGTGGGTTCACCCCAATTTTTCTGAGCATTTCAGAACCYGTTTTAGCTGCACTTCTGGGTGCAAATTCCTTTGCTTTAGGCTTTTTATGAAAATTCCTGGTTTTCCTTGTTTAAAGATCGTAATTTATTCCTACTGGAAGAGYRGCTTGAACTGAGAGGTTTAAAAGACAAACACTGTCTCTCACCACATTTTAATTATTTAATCAGGAAAAGATCTSTACTTTGTCTTAGTTTTACTCATTTAAAGACACAGGTAGTTTAAAGTGAGCACATGAGTATTGAAAATTAAATGTGCTACTTCTTCAGGAAGCATTATTTATTTAAAATATTGCTTTTCCTAATTTTTTTTTATTTTTTTTACTACCTTCACTTTCCCTGCTTCTTGTTTTTTGCCTTCAATGCACCCCAGAGACACATTTTTCTAGTGAGAAAAAACAGGACAGTTTTGGAAAAATAAAAAACTATGTGAGAGACAAGAAAAGACGATCAAATTGCCAATTTTTTTGTCTGGGTTTAAAGCACAGAACTGCTGTGCAAAGTTCTCCAGCACTCTTGCACAGCTCCAGGAAAGAGGCTTGTTCTGAAAAGGCTGTTCTGATGAAATCACATTTTCCGTGACAAAAAACGGTCTTTGAAAAGACATCTTGACAGGCTGCTCCTGGTTCTGCTTGCTGGCTGGAGATGGCCTTTTTCTGGTATTTATGTAAATGCTGTCAGGGCTSAAGCGTGGGGAGGGGCTGCTCCTGTCGGCCTGGTTGGCATCCAGCTCTCCAGGTCGGACACCAGCCAGGACAAGGTGGTGCCTGTGATGGTCCCAGGCAGCCGGGACCGAGCTCTCCCCGGCCCTGCAGGACAGCAATCCAGCACCCCTTGCCCTTGGGCAGCACGCACAGGATTAAGGACAGAGACTYGGTCTTCTCCTGCATATCCACCCTCCACTCAGTTCTCCGCTTGGAGCTGCTCAGGAGCGAGACACGCGCGGGCTGAGCCTGCTGACCCGGCACGGGCCACGGATCCTGGGCTCCGTCCATCCTCTCCCAGCCTGGAAGCACGGCTGCAGCTGGAGCAGCAGAGGCCACTCAGAGGCCGGTCAGAGGTCCCAGCTCCTCCTGCTGCAGGTGCCTCCCTCAGCCTGGTCTCTGCTGACCCACCCACCCGCCAGAGGCAACCTGGACATCCTGTGCTGGTGGCTGAGCCCAGCGTGGCGATGCCTCCGTGCAGAAATGAGGAACGAGTGGTGAAAGGTTTAAAATAGCTCCTCTGATGTCTCCTTTGTGTGTGTCTTTTCAAGTGACCTTTCCCACCGATTTTTTTAACATCACTCACAAAGGAGGCTTATCTTGCATTATCTGTGCCTTATCATAACAAAGGTCCCATCCTGAGAAGTTTTGTCCTTAATTCTGATCTTCTGCAGTCTTCYGCAAGCCATTAAAAATCCCATCTCCTTCTAAATTTCGCTTATCTTTGAGAACAAGAATTTAGGAGCATTTGTAAAAGGAAGTGAAAACTTTTGTGCCCATGAGGAATACCCTGTTGAGACAATAGACAGCAAAGAGAAACACAGCAGGGATGTTCAGGGGTTAAGTCAACCTCGTTTAAGCTGATCTTCAGAGAYTGGACTGGTGTTTAGCATAGAAGGAAATGTCCTGGATCTGCTGCTGTGGGGCTGTGGCACCTTGTGACCACTGTGCCCTGGAGGAGCTGGGCCATGTGTGTGGCACTTGCTCTGTGTGAGGAGCTCCAGTCTCCTCACAGCCCTCAGGGAAAGGCTTGGGGACAGCAGGACTCCATTTCCTGGACAAGCTGGTGCCTGCTGACCAGGACCATGGTTTTAGAGCACAGCACGGCTGAAGGACCAAAGGGATGGAGGTAACTGTCTAATCCAGCAGTGCAGGAGCCCCTGGAGCTGTTCCCTGCTGCCCATGGGCAGCTCCTTGTCCCTCTGGCACACTCACCTTGCTGCTGTTGTCAGCTCAGGGAGTCCATGGGCACAAAGCAAAGGCAGGGGTGGGTGCCCAGGTGGGTGTGGGACACGATCACCTGCTGAGCACACACCCCCTCTACACAGCCCTGGGCGCCACGTGGCAGGACTGGGGTGAGCAGCTCCTTCTGGAAGGCCTTTCCCCACAATGGATCATCACACAGTGCTTTAAACAGGGCAGGCACGGTGCAGTGWGAGCCACTGCTCCCCTTAGTCCCACAGCCCTCCCTCCGTCCCAGCCTTGGTCTCACACGGTCCTGCCCTCCCATCACTGCCTGTCCTGCAGGCCAAAATCCGCGTTCTGGGAGAAAGGTGGGCAGCACTGAGGTTTGAAAGCAAAGCAAATCAAGAGCCTGGAGCTCCCGAGCCATCTGTCTCTCCCTGACCGCTCCGCAAGGCACAGCCCAGCCATCCTGTCAGCCCCCCTGCTGCTGGCAGCACTCCCGGATCCCTCCAGTTGTGACCAGCCAACCTGCCCTTCACTGCTCCCTCTCAACCTTCATTTAATGGGTTTGGGAGTCCAATCTGAGCACTGCTTCCAGATAAAAGCATCTGCTCCAGATAAAAGCATCGGCTGGAGGCATGGAAGGGGTTTGTAAGTACAGGAGGAACAGAATGTGCCCTCAGAGTGGACCCAGCCTTCACAAGCAGAAGCCAAGGGACCATCAGTGGGTACAGTGCGGGCAAGGCTGGAGGACCCTGAATGAGCAAGAGGAGGCACAGAGACCCTTCCCTTCTGTCCAGCTGGGCCTGGCAGGCTCAGAGAGGGCTCGGTGAGGAGCAGGTCACCAGAGCAGTGTGGGGTGAGAGCAGTCACAGAGCAAGAAGAGGGCGGAGGTGGAGAGGGTGAGGCAGGGAAGGGCCAGTGGGAGCTGTGAGATGTCAGGGTCAGTGGTGTGTTTGCAGGTTGGT
Organism: Amblyornis subalaris; assembly: GCA_018881555.1. Lineage (NCBI taxonomy): Eukaryota > Metazoa > Chordata > Aves > Passeriformes > Ptilonorhynchidae > Amblyornis > Amblyornis subalaris. The sequence goes on from JACAXG010000126.1 coordinate 1,794,130, forward strand.
GATGGGTGTGGAGATGTGGGAGGGGAGTAAGGCTTCTGCTGACTTCCCAGGGATCTGCCTTCCCATTAGCACCATGGATGTGTTCAACCCTGGTGACTCCAACGGGAAGGAAGAGTTCCCAGCCCYGGGGTACCCTTGAGAGGGAAGCACTGCTTGTTTCTGCCTCAGAATCCTGTCCTTTAAACCAGGCCCTGCACCGACACCTTCCCAGCACAGCACTCCCTGTGAGCTYCAGGGGTGGGAGAAGCCCTGGGGTGACCCCCCAGCCCAAGGGTGGCTGCAGCAGTGACCAGGCACGGCCAGCCACAGCTACTCTTTCACAGCCCCTGTCCGGGGGCAGCCACTGCCCAGCCCATCCCAGAGAGCTGGCTGGGGGCAGCAAAGGAGACAAGGATGCTGCACGATGCAAGACCCCTACTTTTGCAGGAAGGTGAGGTATGGATTTGTCACTGAGATGTGGGAATGTGCCAATTCCCTGGTACCTGCTGGCTCACCAAGGCAGTGAGWCTTGGCCCTGCCTCTTGTTTGTAGCAGCACCAGGGTCCTGCAGCAGAAGAGTGGGGCAGAGGTAGCTCTTTTTTGATTTTAGGTCTTCTTTTTTTCCTTTAGGTCTTTCAAATAAATGCTGCCCCTCTGTTTCTCTCCCAGCACTGTGCAGTCACTTCAGGGAGTGAAAAGCAAAATCCAGATTTCCTCTCCTAGGACACAGTTTCTGTAAAAGTCCTGGAAAGTGGAAGAAAACAGCAGGTAACAGAGCAAGGAAATGCCACTGCAGGTGAGTGACCGTGAACAATCCCCATGCTCGCATTTTCTTCTGTGTTATTATCCTTTTTAAAAATTAAAGATGGTAATAGGTTACTGTAGTGGAAAGTGAGATAATGGGAGATTTTAGGGASATAAAATTATAATGGTATCCAGGGAGGAAAGGGGCTAGGGAGAGAAAATTGAAAGGGATTCATTATGAACTTATCCTCACTTATAAATATTTCCCCAGGTTAGGACTTACGGTGTTAATAATTAACCAGAATCTTATGAAGGCTAAAATAACTACAACATGCACAAAGCTTCTCACTTCAGCACTCACCRTGTGCACAAGCCTTGCCCAACACTYGTCCAAGTTACTGTGGTAACAGTACATCTGCTTCGCACAATATYCTTCATTAATCATTTACACACAGGGGAAAAACAAAGTCTTGGAGGAATGATGCCACAGGAACTATTCCTGCTCACCTGCTGCTGGTGAGTGAGGCCAGCTCTGAACCTTTCCACCCCTTAAAGGCCACAGTTYCAGGTGCTGAGGAGATACCTAAMGAAAGTGAATACATGTCAGTCATATCTATCAACTGGAAGGAGATATCTGTGTGCTGGAGTAGTGTCCATTCCTTGTGCTGCACGGATTTCAGACTGTTCCAGTTCTACAGAGTCTATCTCTGAAGCACTAGAAAATGTGCCTGTGCACTATGGATTTTCTCACCAATGTTTCTTTCCTGCTATTTTGCCGTTCTAATCATTCCTGTGCTGTTGGGAAGGGACCTCTAGAGACCTCCAGTCCACCTCCCACTCAGAGCAGGACCATTTCCAGCACTGGTCAGTCACCCCGGCTGTGTTTCTGTCCACTGAAGAGGCATGTCCGGCACTCTCTGATCCAAAAAGTCCAAGGAGTCAGTGGGAGGAGGGCCTGGAGRAATAAGAAAATTCCTTTGGCTGTTCTGCGGGATAAAAGCAGTGGAGCACTTGCCGTTGACCAGCAGGTGAAGTGCCATGTGCACAGGGAGGCGACAGCCACCCTTCGGAAAAGCCCACTGGGACCTGCAGGGGAGCCTCTCGGGACAGCAGAGCCTGTGGCTGAAGAAAGGGCTGRCAGTGGGAAACAAAGGGACAGCAAATGCTCCCCAAAGGGTTAATCTTTAACCACATTGTGGCACAGATCAAGCTGCAGGAGGTGAATCACAGAATTACAGAATCATAGAATCATAGAATCACGGAATCCCAGAATCCCAGMATGGTTTGGGTTGGAAGAGACCTTAAGTCCATCCTGTTCCACTCCCTGCCATGGGCAGGGACACCTTCCACTATCCCAGGCTGCTCCAAGCCCTGTCCAACCTGGCCTTGGACACTTCCAGGGATGCAGGGGCAGCCACAGCTTCTCTGGGCAACCTGTGCCAGGGCCTCYCCACCCTCCCAGGGAAGAGTTTCTTCTAATATCTCATCTAAATGTTCTCTCAGTTTGAAGCCCTTCCTCCTTGTCCTGCCAGGGTTGTGGACTGTGGGGCCATGGGTATCCCTGCCCCACAGGGAGAGTCCCACAGGTCTCAGCTCCATCTGCTGAGTGCACAGCAAGGACCATGTCCAGGATGAGTGCAGCATCACAGCACCTCCAGTGTTCCCAYCAGCAGAAAAGGCAGGAGCCCTCCTCCCCACGCACTTCTGTACTGTGCCCAGGACAACACAGGTGGATAAAGGGAACCTGGCCAAAGCGTCCCAATAAACAGGACGTGCCTCTGAATTTCCTAGCTCTGGGAAGAGTGAAGCCGTCCCTGCAGCCGAGTGCAGAAGGTGTCAGTACTGAGTCATTTTTGCACAAACTCTGTGCTATGAGGAAATGAGGTGAGGAGGGCTTGCTGCAGAGAACATAGCATGAGGAATTTACTTGCACCTTGCAGGAGTTGGACTTTGATGACTCTTGTGAGTCCCTTCCCACTCAGGATATTCTGTGATTCAGGATATTCTATGATCTCCATTCTCAGCTGCAAGAGKGTGCCTGGAGCAGGGAGATTGCCAGGATCTGGGAGTTTAGCTCTGGGAGCTCACAACTTCAGTGCTCCTCGTGCAGACACAAGGCTGATGGGAGCTGGTGCAGGGGCACCAGGGGAAGGCAGCAGCACACTGCCATTCCAGGAAAGCCTTGACTTCCCAGGAGCATTCCAGGAGCATATTTTAATCATGGGTACCCAATCCCAGCAGGGAGTTTTGGAATTAGTGTGGACACATGGGGGAGTGACTCAGGGTTTCTCAGCAGCACAGGCAGAGCCAGCCCTTTGTTGTCCCTTGGGTGACAGCTCAGTGACAGAACAGCTTAATGGGAAAAGGTGTTTGTGGCTAGCTGTCCTGCAGCCCTGCAGCGTTGCGTGCTGGTTGTCTCAGGCAAACAGTCTTCCTGAAGTTCTGGAAGGGATCCAACAGCCAGCACAGAGGAACCCCTTCCCTGCCACAGCCACAGGCACAGGAAGTGTTGACCCCAGGGTGGGGTCAGCCCCGGGCTGGGCAAGGGAAGGACGTGGAGCAGCCCCAGCCCAGCAGCCCAGCACAGGCTCTGCACAGCACCACGCAGCCCCTGCTAATGAGGACAGCAAATTAGAGTTCTTTAAATAACCAGCACCTCTTCAGGAAAGGGAGTAAGGTCCTCAGACGGCCTGATCTTCGCTTAATCCCTGCAAACAGACACCTCTGATTAGGAGGATTGGTTTCTTCTGGAGAGGAGCGGATTGAGGGCTTTGCCTGGCAAGAGCGACACAACATCTGCTGCTGTGTTCCCTAAACGCAGAGAGCCCCTGACTCCAGTCCCCAGTTCAATGCTCAGCCTCCTCTCTTCTCCTCCTCATCCCGGCACCAAACCCCTTCATTAGCAGCTGACCTGGAGCAGGAGCAGCCCGTGGATCGGCACAGCCCTGGCACACCGCGGGCCAGGGTCAGAGAGGAGCGCTGAGCCCCTGGAAGGGCGGGCAGGATGGGCAGCGGTGGCAGGAGCTGCCCTGGAGGGCTCGGTGACAGCTTTGTGTCACGGGCTGGGTGGGCAGCGGGGCTGCTCCTCACCCCCTGCCCCACCGACACGGATTCCAGGAGCCGCAGCAGTGCCAGAGGTCTCGGTTAATGAGCAAGGACACTAATGAATCTGTGTGTTAGCTCCATGTATCCTCTGCCTGCAGGACAGCCCCGGGGCGCCTCAAGCAAACAAAGGAAGGAAACGAGAAGGAAACGTGTCTATTAGGGCTCGCCAGCACCTGGGCTGAGCACCCCTTCCCGCGGAGCTGGCRGGGTGCAGGGCAATGTACATTCACGGCAGCGATTTATACAGACTCACAGCAAATATTTTTGCTGATGATTTTCTGCAAGATTTGCCAGGGCTTTTATCAAAACCAAAAGTGAGATTTCTTTTTCCCTTCTTTTTCTTTTTTAGGCTCATTTGCATAATGAGATCCTGAAATTTTGCCCCTCCCCCAAGATATACACAGTTTTCTGTGTCGATGAAGATCAGATTTGGCTGAAAATAATTTTGATGGAAAATGTTCAGCTGTCTCTCCAGGCTTTATCGAAGCCCTGACRGAGCCCTGCCATGCAGAAGTGCTGGCATGACCGAATGACTTTGCTTTAAGAGGCAGCAAGARAACAGCCCCTGGCAAGGAGGGAAGAGCCCTTTCAATCCCAGCTGCATTCCTGGAGAAGCCTCAGAGATGCAGGAGACCAACTGAAGTGTCTCAAAGCACCAGCCTCTCCTAGTGAGGAACACATTGTTTTCTGGCTCTTTTCTTTCCATCCTAGCCCAGCTGGGTGGCTCTGAACACTTTCCAGAGAAATGCAGGATGAGAGGAGGATGCTGATGAGATACAGGGTGCTGGAGGTTTGGCACCCGGACAAGGCACTCAYATTGCCCCAGGAGAAGGAAGGGGCACCAGATCTCTCTTTTCCTAACCYAAGTCTAGAGTGACAGTTTTGTAATGGCCCAGTCCCAAGAGGTGTTTTGGGTAGTGGTAGCCCTGAAGTTGGGCATCACCAGGGAATTACAGCCCTGACAGGGTGTGAGTGGAATGCTGGATCACGTGGAATGGCTCTGAAGAAGAGGGRAGGTGAGGTGAGGCGTGCTGGAGCTGCCACAGCTCCCTGCAGRAAGGGACCTCCTGAAGGTGCCAGGGAGGCCTCACCACTCTCCACTCTTGTGATCCAGAGGGACGAAAAGGTGGGAATTAYGTCTGTGGGAGTGAGAGAGCATTGTACAGAGCAGCACTGGCAGTGCAGCACAGCTACAGGAGCCAAAGGTGGAAGGGCAGTGGAGCAAGAACAAGGCARTTTTGTGGGAAATCCCAGGCTGATACAACTGGAGCCCCGGGGGGACAGCTGCCAACAGGCAGGACATCTCCAAGGTCAGTGTCACCTCAGGCCTACAGGTGAGCACTGAATTACACAGCTCTGGAAACAGGCACTGGGACCAAGCTCTAGGATCAGCCCACACTGTCTCATGAAATTTCCCGGTTCCTGCAGCAGGATGGATCCATCCAAAGCAGTTGTTCCTGGATGACTTCTAAGGTCCCTTCCAACCCAAACCATTCTGTGATTCCGTGAAAACAGCCCCAGGAACACCCCAGCTGCTGCATCCAGGAATGGCTTTGGAGTGATCTGTCCTGCCCAGCCCAAGSCCAGGCCCTCACTGGCAGTCAGCAGTGCAGACACGTGGGTGTCTCGCCCTGGCCAGCCCTGCCTGGCTCTGTTCCGTGTGTGCCATGGTCTGCTGCTCCATGGTAGAACTGAGTGCTGGGGAGTTGGCACCTGGTTCATCTCAGAGAGGAAGAAACAACTCATTTTCTGCCATTAGATGCTGAAGTAAAAATAATTTAAAAATGAGAGCTATAGGCTAAAATGAGAATTATGGGCTAAAATATACTTTCTGCATGGAGTGGGTGTCAGCTGATTGCTTAGACATGCAAGGAGATCATCATCACCCAAGGCTGAGTGGAGATCAGTGCCATGCACTCTTGCAGCAATTTCACATTTGCTGCCATGCCACAGGGCTCTTGTTTGCCATTTTCATGATCATTTATGCTGCATTTGTCAATTTGTTGGCCTCACATTCAGTAGCATTGGCAACTGGTTGAAGCCCCTCCACTTCCAGCCAGTTATCCAAGTCAGCCTAGGGAAGGACTTGTGGGCATGATGCTATTTCAGGGCTGGACTCAAGCAGCCAGGAATCTTTTCCAGGTCTGGGAATCCTTGTCAATTCTAAAACGTTCCAAATGGAAAGAGACATCTGCTTTGTCCACTCATGTATCCAGCAYTCCCAATAATAAGGAGGACAGACTTCAGGAATCAAGAATCCCAAAATGTGGGTTGTTTTCTTATACATTTCTCAAAGATTTTGCTTTGGGACAGTTGAACTCAATGGCATGTTAAAGAGTACAAAGTGAGCTAATTCAGTCCAAGCAACTCCTTGAACGAAGCAGTGCAGCCATTGATCTCCTTGCTGGGGCTGGTTGATGACCCCCTGCAAGGCAAATATGGTCTGCCCAAGGCTTGGCCACTGAGCACTGGCCTGCCCCAGGGCCAAAATCTGTCAGCAAGAGAATCACAGAATGGTTTGCATTGAAAGGGACCTTAAAAATAAACAAGATACAACCCCCCTGCCATGAGCAGGGACAGCTTCCACTACCCCAGGTGGCTCCAAGCCCCGTCCAGCCTGGCCTTGGACACTTCCAGGGWTGGGGCAGCCACAGCTTCTCTGGGGACCCTGTGCCAGGGCCTCCCCACCCTCACAGGGAAGGATTTCTTCCCCATATCCCATCTAACCCTGCCCTCTGGTAGTGGGAAGCCATTCCCCCTTGTCCTGGCACTCCAGGCCCTTGCCCAAAGTCCCTCTCGAGCTCTCTTAAAAGACCCAAAAAGGTCTCTCTGGAGTCTTCTCTTCTCCAGGCTGAGCAATTCTCTCAGCATTTCCTCAYAGCAGTGCTGCTCCAGCCCTCTAATGATCTTGGTGGCCTGAAGAGGATGGTGTTGTCCAAGGGTGCTGAACACGAGGGCTGTGGGGGAGAAATGAGCAGAGCAGCTCATTCAGCTGCTCCCCAGCAAGGGAAGGGTCCATGATCCTTGTCCAGGCTGGATGGTCCTGTAGCTTGGGGTCTGCTTTGGGTGAGGAGGCTGTGCAAGGCAGGATGTGGAGCTCATTCTCCAGGATACTGGAAAATCAGCCTTGTCCTGGATTTTCACCCAAGATCCCCTCGCCCAAACTAGGGGAGGAGTTGGGGACAAATGGGGGTGTCAGGGAGGTGGCAAAGGGCCCTTCCTCCCTGGCTGGACCTCACACCCCTGGCAGGGCTGGCTCTGGAGTGATGCTCTGCCTCGTCTCAGTGCACCCAGCCACCGGGGGCGGGAGGGAGGAGGGAACTGTCTCTTTGTATATTTTACACTGCAACCTTTTGGGGTGGAAAATAGCTCTAAGCACCAAGGAAGAGAATTAAAGTGCATTTTAATGATATGTGTCTTATGTCTGAATGAGCATCTCAGATTACAATATCATTTGGGTCCATGTGAGGAAATCCAGCCAGTGAAAAATCTCCCATCATCTCCTTCTGCATTAATACACATATTTACGGTTTAGAGCTGAATTTCAACTGTTATGTTTTTTCTAAAGTAATTAAACTAGGTTTCAAATGAGGAAATAACCTCATGTACTCCCTGCTCACCAACCACACATGAATATTAAAGAAAGTGGTCAGAAACAAATCTATTTGTGAAAAAAATTATAAATTAATTAAATGCAGTTTTCTTCCCTGCAGCTTCATTCAACCTTTGTATCAAAAACGACATGAAATGCATCTGGCTTCATTTGTTTAAAAATTTCCTTTGAACACATCTCCATCTCCATTTAAATTAAAAAATGACTTAGCACAAAGAATAACAAAAAGCCTTCTGTGCAGGAATACAATGAGTAATGAACTTCAAATCATATCTGCATGAAAGATTGTCAAGTTGGATATTGTTTTTCCATATGACCTGTTTTTTTCTAATTATTATATTTTTCCTGGCTCTGATTTTATAAACAGTGGCACCTCTCCCCTTAGCTGGCTCTAAAAGAGGTTTGTTTAATCTTTGACATTTCCTATTTCACAGGCTGCTTTGCAAGTGTCACACAATAGAGCTTTGTTGGTCTCAGTTTAATTAAACACCATTTCTTTGCTTTAAGTAGCAGAGGCAGTGACACTTTAAAAAGTTCTTTTTCTGCTTGAAAAATAATACAGTGTCAGTGAATAATTAAAACGTACAAATCATCAGAATTAATTAACATCCTCACACTTTTAAGTGCTTAAGAGTCTTTATTTCTGGACATTTCATTTGAAAGGCTTTTCGAAGACTGATATAATTTGCAAGCAGCTTTTTGGTGATGTTCTCCGAGGTCATGGACAGGGACTGTCCCCTTTCCCAGCAGCCAAGTGARGAGCCCAATCCCCACAGAGTGCCATGAGGATATGGAATCCCGGCCCCTGTCTCCTCTGAATATGCAAAGCCCCCTCCAGCACAGCCCCCCATGGCAGGGGGTCGCAGCACCYGGAAAACTGAGACCTGGAGCAGCCAACCCGATTTCAGTGCAGTTCAGATCCRCTCTGATCTTCTGGTTTCTCCATAAAAACCGAAAGCTGTGCATCCATTTCCAAACAGTGCTGTACCAGCTGTAGGTGGGAATGCCCAGAGAGGGTTGTCTCATCACCTCACCTTCCCTGCAGGGACTGGAGAGCCCCAAGCCCACTCCCGCACTGCTTCCTCAGCACGTTGGGCTCCCAGTCCCTAACTCCTGAGCAGTTCCCATGTGCCTGCCTAGTGACCCATCAGCGCTCAACGTAGCCATTCCCATACAGCAGCCCATCAATATTTATTGCAGCAATTTCCACCGATGTGAATAATAGAAATTGCAGATGAAGAAGCCGGGCAGGGGCAGCGGCAGGAAGGAAATTGGGTGTTGCAGTTCTCAGCCGAGTGCCTGGAAGTGGCTGCTCTCGTCTTGAAATGCAGCTTTGTGCCTTTCATCCCGTTGCACCTACTTGCTCCAAACCAGTTCTTCTTCCCCTTTCATGAGTGCACTTTTCAAATGATAATGGGCTGGTGTCATGACCTTGCTGAAGCAGAGGCTGCCGTGCTAAAAATATTAACGCCTTTCATCTTCGCTTCTGAGTCCCAGACGGTTTTGCCGGTTTCCTCTGAACATTTCAAACATATTGATGTCACTATAGAAATGAACTTGCCCCTTTCTGGCTATAATATGATAATCCACCATATATGCATGAGAATTTTGATTTCATAACCATTGGGGCTATGCAGCGGCCAGGCAGCCCCTCGGTGCCCATCAGACTGGTGCATCATGTCACAGACAAGTGACTCACTCAGGACCTCACAGCAGAGCYGGGGACAGAGCCCTGGGTGTCCACAACCCTGAGTGGTCTTCAGCACACCCACAGTTTCACTGAACACGTGGATGTAGGAATTGCATCTCGTATCCTRCTGCTGTCCAAGCCAGATCTTCTTGCTCCACTGCACTGGCCAGTCATAGTACGGTCCTACTGTGCTGTGGGATTCCCAATATTCCCTTTGGAAATCTGGCAGGGCCAAGAGCAGKGTGCATGGCCAGCCCCAGGCATCCTCTGCTCTCCAGTGATGTTCAGGACCAGTGACCTGGGTGTTTGAGATCACCTGAGGAACCTGAACATACATGAGGCTACAGGACACAGCAGGATGCATCCCGGAGTCCTGAGGGAGTTGGCTGATGTAGTGACCAASACACTCTCTGTGGCATTTGAAAAATCGTGGCAGACAGGTGGAGTCTGAGGTGACCGGGAAAAGCGAAGCATTGCACCCATTTTTAAAAGGGCAGCAAGGACAAGTCTGGGAACTACCGACCTGTCAGTGTCCCCTCTGTGCCTGGAGCAACTCTGAAAGATTTGTGTGGTACTTGCTGCTGAGATTTGTAAGTCTGAAGAATAAATTCAGTGGACATGGAAAGGGCTATGGATGGCAACTACCTGGACTTCTGTAAGGGCTTTAACACGGTCCCTCACAACACCCTTCTTCCTGAATTGGAGAGTGTGTGAACTGTTGGGTGGATAAGGAATTGTCTGGATGGTCACATCTACCTGAAATCACAACTCCCTGACAGGAGGAGGCAGCCAGGCTGGGGTCAGGCTCTGSTCTCAGGGAACAACGGACAGGACGAGAGGACACAGCCTCAAGTTGCACCAGGCTGGAAATCAGGAGGAATTTCTTCATGGAAAGGGTGGTTAAACTTCAGACTGAACCACCCAGGGAGGTGATGGGACTACCTCCCTGGAGGTGTTCAAGGAACAACTGGACATGGCACTCAGTGCTCTGGTCTGGTTGCCAAGGCTGTGATCAGTCGAAGGTTGAACTTGATGATCTCAGAKGTCTTTTTCAACCTCAGTGATTCTGTGACTCAGAGAGTAGTGGTCAAGGGCTCCGTGTCCAGCTGGAAATCAGTGATGAGCAATGTCCCTCAGGGTCCATACTGGGACCAGCACTGTTTAACAGCTTCATCAGTGGCACAGACAGTGGGGTCGAGTGCACCCTCAGCCTCTCGCAGATGACACCGAGCTCTGTGGTGCAGCTGACACAGCTGAGGGATGGGATGGCATCCAGGGGGAATTGCACAAGCACAGGAAGTGAGCCCATGGGAATCTCATGAGGTTCAAGGCCAAGGCCAGGTACCCCTGTGGGGGCTGATAACACAGCAGGGTTTTGGAGCCTGCCAGCCTCCACCAGCCACCCCTGAGCTGACGGGATCTTACTTGGAGTGGCCAGTGCCACCTGAGCACGGTCCCAGTGCTGGCTCCTGCAATCACCACCCTCCAGAGCCAACACATCTTTGCTGGTCCCTGGTGCTGCTGGCAGGGGTGTCACAGCCGGGCTGGGGCAGTGCCCTGGGCCAGCAGCACAGGCTGTGCTGGGTGTGAGCTCCGTGTCTGGGGCTGTGGGGCAAAGCTCCCCAGGAGCTGCAGTGGGGTGGAGCTCCAGGACGTGCTGATGCACCCATCACTCAGGCCCTGACGCCAAATGTTCCACCTCTGCTAGAAACTGCCCCTGTCCCTGTGTGTCCCCAGGAGGGCAGGCAGTGCTCCTCTGGCATCATCCTGTGCTCTACCAGCAGTTCCTCCCTGCCAGGCAGCGAAGGAGGCTGTGGCCACCATCACCCTTCTCACATCGGGAGTCACACCAGACACCTCAGGTCACACRGGGTGGGTACCTCGGGCACGGTGTGATTCTGGGGATGATGATCCAACGGGATTCTCTCTTGCTCCCAGAGCTGTCTCTGTGGGATGCTGCACAGCAATCCAGCACCCCTTGCCCTTGGGCAGCACGCACAGGATTAAGGKCAGAGACTTGGTCTCYTGCATATCCACCCTCCACTCAGTTTTTCCTCTACCATCCCTGGCACGGGAACAGGTAAACCCTCCTCCTTTGACACCAACGATTGACTTTTTTAGATCGAACTGGAGAGGCTCCTGAGAGTCCACAAACCTGTGTCAGAGCACACCCCAACCTACAAAAGCTCTGCAAACCTGCCCCCAAGGCACATCCAGCTCTGATCTCTGAACAGATTTTCCAGGAAGACTTCATCCCTGGGATGGGTGGTCTCACTATCAGAGGTAATCACAGAAGGGATCCTTTTTCTGTGGTACTTTGAGGAAATCTCAGCTTTTCAGATAGGAAAGGTGGACATTAACACCTCAGTCACTCAGGGTGAAACTGGTGATATAGAACCAACAATAAAGTTCTTGTCTACCATAGTCTCCAGCAAAAAGCTTTGAAAAGGAGGCAATGTTTTCCTTAGATAACTGATAATAGTCTGGGTATAATGTGCAGCCAATTTAATACTTAGCAGCTTTATGCCTATAGCAGGTGTTTGTTTAAGAGAGATTTCACAGTACAGAGAGAGGTAAATAGCAGATTTCTTCCTTTAATGGGCCTCAGGCTCATTAAACAACATTTCACTTTCTCGTGCACAAGGTTTTTATTCATTAAAGGGATTCACTCTATTTCCGAGGGTGTTTTTTTCTCCTGTATTGACAATTCACCTAATGTGCTGAAAGCTGTGCATCTGAGTGGGGGACAGGCAGTCKCTGTGCCTCTGCTCCCAGCCTGGGTGTACTTCTGCCTCCACGAGTGGCTCCTCTCACTCTGAAAACACAACTTGACAAATTTCATGTTTGCTGGATTTGTTCTTTTCTGAAAAACAAATTGTGTCTTCCAAAGGCTCTATTTTGAAACAGTCATGTCATTGCAACCAGCAGCCCCAGAAGGGCATGGAATTTGATCTTGAGATGAACCAGCTCAAATTTCAAATTGAAAAATCTCTACCAAMTCTTTGAGTTCTATTTAACTTTTCCCCCAACACTGACCATTTTTCTTCTCTTGCCTCCCAGATCTGTGCATGAGGCTGTTTCTTCAGGGTAGGGCTCTGTGGAATGGGGCAGTGTCCACTGGCAAGGAATGAACAGGGCAAGAAAGAGCCGCGAAATAAGGAAACCATCAAACGCTGAAGGAGGCAGTAGATGCTCTCAGATGTGTCATCTGGGCCTTTACATCTCTTAAACTGACAGTCCTTCCTCAGGAGACYGCCCTTACCCACTGCCTTGGGATGACTTTATGAGGATACTGTATCCCAATCGCCTGCTTCATGCAAAATATGAACTCTGTGCCTTTAAAGCTGCCAGAATAATTTCTCAGCACAGCCAGGCGAACTGTGTTTATACTTCTTCAAGGACATACGCACTCTGGGCTTATCACTACTGCTGTGGTTCAGTGGTAGAATTCTGGCCGGCCGCCGTTTTCGGCAGCTGAAGGCGAAGGGAACGCTTTTACCTTTTTTTGCTCTAGCCAGTCCTCTCGGCTTTGTCGTTCCCAGGAGAGAGCTAGAGAGAGCACTTTTACTTTCTTTTTCTGTTAGCTCTCGGCCCTGTGTTTTTGAGGAGAGATCGGAGAGTTAAAGACTTACTCTTTGCTAGCCTCCTGGCTGAGGCAAGGAAAGAAGACAGCTTTTTCTGGGACCGTGGTTTTTCCTTCTTCCTTTGGAACTTGACAACAGACAACTGAGCTCCGTTCCACATGCCATCACCATCAGAGGCCTACACCCTGGGCCTGSAGAGGGGTCTACACCRTACCCTAGCCCCAGAGGAACCACCACCAGCTGGAGAGAGAGAGACAGAGCAGAGCTATACCCAGAAAGGACTCTGAATTCATCCAGGTTTCCTCCTCCACGAGAGGTTTATTATCTAACATTATTAATTTATTTTTTTCTTCCCTTCCCCTGGTGCCTGCGTTGCACCCCCCAGCACCCTGGTTTGTTAAATAAACTGGTTTTTTTTCACTTTCCTCCGAGAAATTCCTAAGGTGGGGGGGAAGGGAGTTTTAGAACCCTMTGATTTGCAGAGGAAACTACTCTAGTCTTCCTCATAAGTTTGTCCAAACCATGACACCCACCCTCGGCCAGYCTGAGCCCGTTTGTGTGCCCCAGGCCCACAGACATCACACATTTATTTGCACACACAGGACTTGGGTGTTGAGATCAACAGAGGACAGTGGTGAAACTTTGTTCCTGTCATGTGGGACTCTCCCTACTGTTTCAGCATCTCTCCTCACAGGTCTGGGACTTACAAAGCCAAGAGATTCCCGTTCACAGCCCTTTTTCCTGATCACACAGCCGATGGCATCCCTTGCCACCTGAAAGCAGCTTTTGTTCTGACATCTGGAGCCAGCCTGGGATGGACCAGAGGAGAGTATCTCCTCGGCAGCCTCACTGCCAGGCAGGGAGCCAGCAGAGCCACAGGATGGCTCACAAAGTCTTGGAGTCCTCCCATCCAAACATTTGCAGCTRCACACTAAGGACCAGACAGGTTTGAAGCCAGCTGCTGTGGCAGGATTTGGCCTTCAGAAAACCCAGATATTGCCACTGCAAGCTGSATGTCCTCTCCACTGCCCTCTGCTCTTCCTTCACTCCCTTCTGACCATCTCCTGCTGCTTCTGCTCCTTGAGGCTGATTTAAAGAGAGACCATGAAGGCTCCTCCTTCCTGATCTCCTAACTCTCTGATGTTCATAAGGTCTTGATGGGATTTGCTGAGCTRAAAGGTACCTGTAAGGCAGAAATTAAAAAGGTCCACTAGTACAGGCAACTCCAGAGGCTCAACCTGGAGGGAAGCTGTTGGAAAATTAAAGAATCACAGAATTGTTAAGGTTGGAAAAGACCTTTAAGATCGTGAAGGACAACCATCAACCAGCACCACCACCATGTTCACCACTAAACCATGTCCTCAAGTGCCACATCCACTCATTATTTGAACACTTTCAGGGATGGCAACTCCAACACTGCCCAGGGCAGCCTGTGCCAGGGCTGGACAACTTTTTCTGTGACAAAATTTTTGTAATATCTAGCATAAACCACCCCTGTGCAAAATGTTGTGTATTTTGCTGCTATCAAAATTAATTTTACTGCCAAAGAGTTCAGCCCAAAAGCCTGATTCCCCCGAAACCTACTTCATGTCTTCTTAACTGACTTGTAAYGCAGTAACAGCTCCAACTACAAGCCCCAAATGCTGTGTGTGAGCAGTGCACGAGCTGAGGACAATTTGCACCCCCCCAGGTTCAAAGGCCCAGCTCCTGAGCCCTGAGCCACCATGGGATGTGGGAGAAGAGGTCCTGCTCAGGAGATGTGCTCACTGAAGTCTTTGGCTTCACACAGTAAAGAATAAAAGATCAGATGGAGCAGCTCACCCACACCATCTACAACTCCACTCACTGGGATAAAGGTGTTTCTTCTGGGAAAAAAAAGCAGCGAGCTAGAAAAAGACCTTTGAATTAATGGCTATATAATTCRGCAATGGGATTTGAAAGTTCCCAATCGAAGAGAGATTAATGGTCCAGATAGAAAAAATACCAAAAGAAACAGATGCTTCATGTTTGCACACTTGGCAGAGCACTGAAACAAGGCAGGAACAGCCACATCAGCCCACGGCTTTGATGGGGCACTGGGTCCACCACGGCCTCCACCACCAGCAACTCAACTCAGTAGTTTAGTAAAAAGTTCAAGCAGCATTTCTTTTGTGTCCTTCATAGCAGAATTTAGGATTAGTTTGCCATCTTAAATTCTTCTCACCTTCAGGCCCGTGGGAAGTAAATAAATACTGGAGGAGACAAATTGTGATGGCAGCGTCACTGCTGGTGGGATGCTCGGCTCTGTCCCACCAGATGCCAGCCTTTCCCAGGCTCAGGTTTCCTGCACTGAAGAGTTTTGCAGATCCTTTGTGATAGGACAAAATAATAAAAGTTTGCCCCATTCTTCTTTCCAGAGGAAGAAAGGCGTGGAAAAAGCCTTGTAAGAATGAAAAGATGACAATTAAAGGATGCTGACTTAGCTCTTCCAGCTAAAGCACTTTCTCATTTGAACACGTTTGAGCTCACTTTTTCCTTCAAAGCTAAACAGAAAAAAAGTTGATGATTTTTTGGGGTCAAATAAACCATTTCTTTCCAGTCASCCCTAAGACTCTCAGTTTCGTGTCAAGCAGTTGACAGTGATTCCAAATCGAGAAATATTTMATAGAATCCTAGAATCTGCYGAGTTGGAAGGAACTCRTCAGGATCAAGTCCAGCTCCTGAATTAGCATACTGAACATTTTCAGCACAGATAACCCAGCACAAACTCTGGGTGTGTTCTGGGTCACTCCCTCACTGCCTTCTGTGATTTCTTGCTGAAGGAGGCACCATTCACACCCGGGTTRGGTCCCTGCCCGCACCCCCAGTGGTCCCCCCAGCTGAGCTCCCCCTGGCTCTCTCTTGGAGCACCATCTCAAGGGCTCCAAGGATCTGTGGACTATGGGCCTTCAGCTGCTGGAAAGGATGGAACACACCAAACACATGCCTGCACATATCTGTGGACTCATCAGTCTGTTTAGGTTGAAAAMCCATGTGAAAACTCAAGAGAATACAAATATTTGTTGGGGTTTTTTAAGTTAARTTCTTCTTTTCCTTTATTTTTGGCTTTTTTGTTGTGTATTCAGTCAAAACAAAATTATTTTCACAAGTTTTATACCTCAGCAAAGACAACGAATTCATAAAGCTCTGATTATTTTCACCTCACAAAAAGGCTTTGGTGCAGAGCAGTGGCTTCTAGCKGAGGGATGCACAGGGAATCAGGGATCTGCTCCTCTCCAGACAGTTCCTGTGGAATCCCCCTTGTTCACCGTGACCCCCTCATGGGACAGAAGGCCTTCTCATTACTGCCCACCTGGGAAACACAGATGTCTTTATTGAGGAAACCAGGAGAGGCAGGAGCCCTCTACTCTGGAGAGGCAAAGCCAGCCATGATCCCAAATCYCCCCATCAGGAGTCATGCCTGGAGCAGTTTATGGGGTCTTCAGGACCAGCACTGGATATTGCAGCTTCAGAGGCTCCAAATCAGAAATCTAGTGACAAAATCATGAAATGGATTGTAAATTCCCTCTGTGTTTTCCCATGCCTGCCCCTGGTCCCATCTGTGAGYGCGGAAAGCACCGCGAGGCTCAGGCTGCATCGAGGAAAAGCCCACACCCACGGCTGGTGACACAGCCAGGGTGGGAGTGTCACCCTGGGGAGGATATTGCTTCACTTGGAAGGGCCTCCACATCGGGAGGGCATTACCTCAGAGTTTCTTATGAAGCTGGACTCTGATTTTAAGAGATAAAATACTTGGAAAAAATCAGGAACCAGAACTTTAAAYAGGCACAGAATGTCTGAAGTGATGAAATCATAGGGAGAAACACAAAATCATCAACTCTGACCAGTGCCCTTGCACTCTCAGTCTGAGTCAGGGGACCAAAATGACTTCATATGTCACAGCGTGGCCGGAGCACGGCCACAGCCTGGCCGAGTCTGCTCTGCTGTGAGTCACGGCTGGGGACACAGGAAAGGCTCTGCCATGGCTCGGGATGTCACTGCTGGTGACACAGGAAAGGCTCTGCCATGGCTCGGGATGTCACTGCTGGTGACACAGGAAAGGCTCTCCCATGGCTTGGGATGTCACTGCTGGTGACACAGGAAAGGCTCTGCCATGGCTTGGGATGTCGCTGCTGGTGACAGAGGGAAAGGCTCTGCCATGGCTCTGGATGTCTCTCCCTTTAGACCTGATATCAGTGCAGAGGCTTGCAGGACGAGCATGGCTTTCTCTTCATCTCTGTGTAGTCACAGATTGCAAGGCCATAAGAGGTTTCGGCCAGCCAGCCTGACCTCCCCCTGGCCCAGGCTCACAGCTCTGGGTCCAGGTTTGATGGTCCAGAGAACTGTCCACACTGGAGTTACAGCTGAGGGCCAGAGGTGCAGGGCCTGGCTGCTCTGAGGAACAGTCTGGAGTCTGAATGGATGTGAAGGATGCAAACCCCACTGCTGTGACAGCAGCCACAGACCAGAGTTTACGACTCTGAGATATTTCGGTCTAAACAGGGCATTTCCAGTGCTTTTCATAACATTAGGGCTCCTAAACCTGCCTGGTATTT
>JACAXG010000126.1:1811736-1863738 GCA_018881555.1 Amblyornis subalaris
CACCTGGGCCAGGAGCTGGGGTCACCTGGGCCAGGAGCTGGGGTCACCTTGGGCATCTACGTTTTATGGGCCAGGGGGTTGGTGTTTTGTGGGGTTTGCTGGCCTGACACAGCACGTATAGGCTTCATCCCGAGGGAAGGAAAAAAAAGAAGAGAAAAAAAGGGGGGGAAAAAACAAAAAAAGAAGGGAGGGGAAGGCAAGGCAAGGCAAGGCAAGGCAAGGCAAGGCAAGGCAAGGCAAAGGAAGCCATATTTTCAGGCTGACACAGAGAAATCAACTTGGTTTTTCTTTGTGTCACAGACTCTGCAGGATGCTCAAATCCCAGAACTGCCCCTGTGCAGGAGGATTTCTCCCAGTCCCAGCATCAGTGCCGAGCCCTCTCCCTGCTCTGCTCAGCAGGAAAGGTCGGTCGAGTCACTAATCCCAGGGCAAACAGTGGCAAAATGTGTCCGGGGCAGCGAGTGCAGCCTATCTGTGTTTGTGAGGAGGTGTCACCTTGCCGGTCTGGGTGTGTATCAACAGTGAGTACTGGATACATTCGGTGTATTTCCTTCCTTTCTCTTCCTTGTTCACAAATGCATTTCTTAAAGCACAGGGCAAATATTCCCCTCTGCAAAATGAACCACCTAAGGGGGGCCAAAGAGATAAAGAGCCTTTCCTGTGTGCCAGCTCCCAGCAAGGGATGCTCTGGGCCCACAAGGTCTGTTGGTGTTCCCAGCTGTGCCCCGGGAATGACTCCCCCGCCCGCCTGCCCCACACCAGGAGAGCTCACCCCTGCTTGTCAGCAGCAGAGAAATAAAAGCTGGACCTCTGGGCACTGTGCTCGTACATCCTGTTGGGAGATTGATCCAAGCAGAAAAGACRGACACAGGAGACCCATCTGGAGAAGGGGGTTGGATCAAGTGTACCAGTTTGGCTCTGGTCCCGGCCCATGGTGTCCCACAGCCTAAGGTCATTCATCCTGGTCCAAGGAGAGGGCAGAACACTGTGCTGTGCTGGGATGCCAGGGGGAAGCTGGCAGAGGTGGGTGCTCCTCCACACCTCCTCCAGCCATAGTATTTTCCTCYTCAGGGTGTGCAGTATTGGCCAAGGAGTGACTCTGCACCTTGCTGTCCCTGGCAGAGGCAGCTTGGCTCAAGGCTGTGTGCAGGTCTTCTGTGCCCYCTGGGCTCTGCAGGAACCCACAGAGGCCATGCCAGGAGACCAGCACGGCTCCAAACCCCTCCTGATGCTGCAGGAGACKCACCTGGGATGGGGCACACCCGTGGCCTGGGCAGGCTGCCCAGAGAGATGCCATTTGTGTTAACCCTGCCTTGGCTGATGACAGGGCATGGGGAGGGGCAGAGGTGGGCTGCAGGGTGCCTGGACTGCTAGGGGTGTTCTGGCTGCGACCCGGCACAGTAACTGCTCCCGTCAGGATGGCTTCAAGCAGACTTGCTGGACTGAGACAAGACTTGTTCTGTTCCCTGTTCCCGAGAAATCCCTTTCCTGTCCCCAGCAGAGCACCCACTTCCTGGTGTCCTCTGTGTCCCCTGACAGAGCACAGGTAGGAGACACCTGATGACACACACCCCATGGGACGGCCCCAAGRGGTTCTGCTTCTCCCTTCTGCCCTGAAGAGCAGGTCAGCGAGGTCTGCAGGACAGGTTAGCCCTGAGAGGAGACCTGGGACAAAGTGACAACAAGCCAGGGTGGTCAGTGAGCACTGACCGATGGAGCTGTGGGGTAACACTGCTCAGATGASCTGGTGGTGTCAGGTCACCACGTGTCCTCACAAGATGCCCCACCACGTGTATGAGGTGGGGTCACTGCAGGAACTTGGGGCTGGAGGAGCTCACATAAGAAGGAGCATTGGCCTCTCCACCGAAGGTAAACTTTGGGTAGGTTTGAAGTGTTTACTTTAGTCCATCAGGAGAAAATGTGGCTGATTTCAACAATCAAGAGTTGGAATTACCACAGTTTATCTAAAAATCCAATTTTTGTGTCCTTTTGCTGGCTAAGAAGGGCTTCAAGCCCTGAAAAACTGGTCATAAAATCAAGTGTGAAATAAAAGCTGTTGGATCTCTGCCTCATCAGGAACAATCTCGGCTGACTGCTGGCTTTCAGCCTGGAGGCTGGTAACACCTTATGGGTGTGGGAAGGATAGCGTGGACTGAAAATAAAATCCATCATGAAAAGGCATTCAGCAGACTACAAAATAAATGAAGATGGAACAGCCACAAAGACCAGGACTAAGACCTGGACTTGCTGAAATACATCTGAAGCAAATATACAGGCTGAAGGTGTCACAGGCCCTTTACTGGATTGAAAGGATCAGGTTTTCTCCTGCAGTCTACTGGGATTGACACAGCTCCAAGGAATTCACTAACTGTTTTGTTAATATCTAGAAAGATAGTGGGAGATGCTTTCCCAGCAAGCTGAGATAACACAGAAGTGTCTGCTCCACCCCCAAGAGAAGGAGGGTGTTAAACTGCAGTCAGGAAAACAAAGTTTAACTGATTGCTAAGAAACTTCAAAGTTAAACAGCTCCGATAACCTGAAACCAAGGGTCTGGAAGGGGATACTCTCATGGGACAATGATATTTTTAATAAATCTAGGAATGCCATGGAATATTTACAAGTCTGGGAGAAAACAAATGCTGTGGCAGCCTCCACATAAGAGCAGCAGGGAGGCCCAAGGTAATTAGGGAGCTGTTACCCTGCCATAAACACTTGGGAAGCCCAAGGAATGGCTGTCACATACTCGGATGCTGTGGAGATGGTCACATCCCGTTGTTAAAAACAGTTGGTAAACGGGGGTTGCAAAAGAATGCAGGAAGGTCTAGAAAATCTGCCTCGTGGTGAAAAAGGTGAGATGGTCAGTGTGTTTAATTTACCTGTGAACAGGCCAAAGGGAGAATCGAGGGTGCTATGAAGTGACAGAAACTGAGACTTGCCTGTGAGCCAATKCTGGAAAAACTCRAAGTGGAAATAAGCTGCAATTCAGAGTGCAAATAAGTAACCTTTGCTCAGGCAGGAACACTTGATTTTGGCATGGGGTACATTTTGCAGCAGGTAATATCTGTAYACAAGGATTGCAGGGCTTTAAAATGCATTTCTGATGCATTTGGCTCAGGGAAAGAAATGGGGGAGTCCATGAGCCGATATTCAGGCAGTCACACAAGAAATTGGAGTCATCTCTTCTGGTCTTAATATCTATGGAGGTCCTCCAGAAATGCCCCCACTGAGAGATTCAGCAGATCTTCAGCAGATTCATTGCAACATTTGAGAAGAGTTTGTCCTCCATACCTTCRTAAAGCGCTGTCTATTAAAAAAAAAAGGTAATCCAATCTTCCTCAGAGAATTACGTCATCTCTCTAAACGTTACAGAACACAGGGAAAATAAACTGTCTGAAGTGAGCTGGTTACACAATATATTTCAGAGAAAAATAAATAGTTTCCACTGAAAAGAAACTGAAGAAATTTCCTAAATCATGCAGAAACCACTAACTATGAAAGTGAAAATGAATCCTGCTGAAATTGTAATGTTTTTTGGAGCACATTTAGTCAGTTYGGTGTGGCGTCCATGGCAGCACCAAGTGGCTGTGGGGGCTGCTGGTGCTGTGTGTGGGAAGGGGTGAGGGTTGGCCTTGGCTCCAGGTTGTGTTTTATGGCTTCTTAGCAAATGAAACTGCTGATTGCTCTGGTGTAGGGTGAGCTGGGAAACACCCATTCACAAAGCCCCACATTTCTTGTTGGAAATGTCTTGGTTTGGGGATGACTTTGGAGTTCCCACGTGGACCTGGGGCTTGCAGAGCTGCAGGTACAGTGAGAGCAGCGCCTGGGCAGCTCAGCCCCCCTGCAGCCACCCAGCCACCCCTGACTGGGGACACTGGGACTCCCCCAGGAGCTGGGCAATGGCTCAGGCAGCTGTTGTCCTTAGCAGTGGTGTGATTGACAGCTGTCTATCGTGGAGCCTGGGAAACATCTGGAACATTCCCTGTGCAAAGGAAACATAGAAAGTTTCAGCCCGTTTCAGACTGAAACCAAATTTCAATTGCCCCAGATATTCATTTTCTTGGAAATCACACTTTCCAACCAAGTTTCAATTCCTTTTCTTAGGGGATGTGTAAAGCTGTGGGGTTTGTCTCGTGGGGATCAGCAAACAGGATTCTCCCGTGGCTGGAGCCAACCATGGACTGACTCGGCTGTGCTGGAATGGGGACCATTGGGATCTCGGAGCAGGTGGAATTCAGAGATATGCTCAGGCTTCTGCAAGCAAGAAACAAAATATTTGCATAAAATCCACTTCCCCTCCACCTGTGTTATTGCTTCTCCAGATGATGAAACACTGCCCTATTTCCACAACAATCAAAATGCCTGAAGAAATGGCCCAGAAGTGCTCAGGACTCGAACACTTGTGACAGCACTGATAGGATCAGGAGTACAGAGAAACCCTTGAGGCTCTGAGAAGAGAAGAAACRGAGCTTTTCTATGTATATTTATTTCTCTTTCTCCTAATACTTTTGCTGCATTTCTCCACCATGAAGACAAAGCCGTAAACGTTATTAAATCTTAAAAAATTAATATTAAAATCTTAAAAAGGAACTCTAAAATCCTACTCATTACCTGCTCCTATGCAAAAAAAATTGCAAAATCAGGGGGCATTTGAACTGCATGGACTCCCTTCTGATGTTATTAAAGCTCCAGGCTAAAATTATTTTCARTATCACAAGAGAAAAATATAAGAGGAGAATAAGAGCTCGGGTTAAATCCATTTTTGCTGGGGGTGTGCAGCAGGTTGTAACTGCAGAGTAGGTGCTGCAATCCATGACTTTTGGAACGGTTATTTTATTTTCTATTATATTATTTGATAAGCTATCCTATCAGGTGTGTGGGCACACTCAGTTGTGAGCCCCAGGAGTGGGCTCCAGCACTGTCCTGGCGTGTTTGCCAGCAGTACATTCCTCTGCCGGGGCTGCAGCTGGTTCCAAACAGCTTTGAAATTTTCTCTTCTTGTTTCTTGTGTCCCTTCCCCAACCCTGCAGCTGGACACTCTTGGGTGCTACGTCAGGGAAAAGAGTGCCAAATTAGCATTTTCAGAAGTGCAAAATAATGTCACTGAGAGAATAGTTGCGTTCAAGGGAAAAAACTGAACCACAAGAGCAACAAGACATGACAGAACATGGTTTCAATTCAGCTGTCTGCGCAATGTGAACTTCCACTTTCCAAGAAGCAGGAAAATGACCCTATGTTGACTCTCTGCAAAGGCATTACGATKATGCTTCACCTCCTGAAGACCCTGTTTCCCTGCTTCTGAGTTGTCCCTGTTCCAAAAGAGTGAGAAACTAAGTACACRAGGATCCATAGGAAAGAAAGCAACACTTTGCTGTAGCTGCTCACAGATGTCCCTGGCCAGCCTTGTAGGTGCCTACAAAATGTGAATTAAATGCATTTAGTGCCGTTCCCGCAGCTGAGCAGAGCTGACAGACAGGTCCGTGCTGCCCTGCTCCCCTGCTCGTGCTGATGGCAGCAGGCTCCTCCGAGAGCTCCGCTCCACGGCACACCCCGGGCTGCCCTGGGGGAGCAGGGGAGGCATCGGCATCTCTCAGCCCTCAGTGCCTCACCCTGGCAGAGCTGTCGCGCTCAGACACATCCAAGGGGTCTGTCCCCAGGGGAGCTGCAGACCCTGTGTCCCCTGCACTGGCATGGCCCTCCCCGTGTGGCACTCAGCAGTGTGGCACTGACCAGTGTGGCACTCAGCAGTGTGGCACTCAGCAGTGTGGAACTGACCAGTGTGGCACTGACCAGTGTGGCACTCAGCAGTGTAGCAGTGACCAGTGTGGCACTCAGCAGTGTGGCACTGATCAGTGTGGCACTCAGCAGTGTAGCAGTGACCAGTGTGGCACTGACCGGTGTGGCACTGACCAGTGTGGCACTCAGCAGTGTGGCACTGACCGGTATGGCACTGACCAGGCGTGGCACTCAGCAGTGTGGCACTGACCAGTGTTGCACTGACCAGTGTGGCACTGATCAGTGTGGCACTCAGCAGTGTGGCACTGACCAGTGTGGCACGGACCAGTGTGGCACTCAGGAGTGTGGCACTGACCAGTGTAGCAGTGACCAGTGTGGCACTCAGCAGTGTGGCACTGAAGCTCATGGCAGACAACCTTTGCACCCGGACCAGCCCTGCAGAGCAGGGAGGGGCAGCACTGCAGGTGAGGGGGAAATGTGCTCCCTGGGGCAGGGGACATCGAGGTATCAAGCAGGGAAAGGACAAGATGTTCCCGAATGTCAGGGCTGAAGGATGTCTGCTGCTGACTCTGATCCTACTGATTCCTAGATCCTACTGATCTAGTGGGTGGAATCCCTGCCCATGACGGAGGGGTTGGGTGGAGGGTTAAATCCCTTCCAACCCAAACCATTGTGTGACTCTTTGATGTTTCTGCTCTTACACCGTGCTCTGACCGTGCATACTGAAGCTGTATGTGGGGCTGAGCATATGGAGAAGACAGGGAAAGACCACAGGAGCAGGAAGCAAAATCGCACAGAGCTCAGGGTCAGGACACAGAAGACACTGAGAGAGATCTGGGAGCAGAAGGGGACAAAAGATGTCAGCAAAGGTGACAAACACCCAAAGCGCCCCCGGGGCCAGCCCACACCCCTGGGACAGGCTGGGGTGCAGGGCTGGGGTGAAGGGCTGGGGTGCAAGGTTGGAGTGCAGGGTTGGGGTGCGGGGTTGAGGCTGGGGTGCGGGGTTGGGGTGCGGGGTGCAGGGTTGGGGCTGGGGTGCAGGGTTGGGGTGCGGGGCTGGAGTGCAGGCTGGGGTGCAGGGTTGGGGCTGGGGTGCAGGGTTGGGGTGCGGGGCTGGGGTGTGGGGTTGGGGTGCAGTGCTCCCAGGACAGAAAGCACCAGCTGTGGCACAGGAGGGCACGGAGAAGGTGCAGGGCTGAGCACTGGCACTGCCAGCCCACACAAGCTCTGCATCCAAGCTGCACCAGCCAGCMAGCCCAGCATTTTCCCTCATCATTGTCTTTCCACCTCTCCGATGTCCCAACCAAACAYGTGCTCCTGCTCTAACAGCTCTGTTGACAGAGTCTGTCACAGTCTTTGTGAATGTCTGCCAAGGTCTAATTACCTCTGCTATTAAAGACCTGCCTCACTTTTGGTCTGAGAATGTTTGATTCCTACTTTCCACTGTTGAACTTTGCTAATGTATTTATTGCATTGATTCCTGATACTCCTGGGTCTGCAGGATCCCTCTTGTGTATTCAGCCCATTTTGAGCATGGTGGGCAGAACAAATCCCTCAGCCCTTTCATACCAGTGTGACCATCGAGTTATTCCTTTCCTTCTGGTGTAAAAGCAGCATCAGCAGAGCTGCTCAGGAGCACCCTTTTATTCTGGTGCAGGTTAATTGTTATTAATTGTCCTCAATAATTGTTCAAGGACATCATAGAATCATCATCATCATCTAATGTTTTGGGTTGGGGGACATACCTTTAAAATTCATCTCATGCCACTCCCTGTCATGGGCAGGGACACCTTCCACTATCCCAGGSTGCTCCAAGCCCCGTCCAACCTGGCCTTGGACACTTCCAGGGATGGGGCAGCCACAGCTTCTCTGGGCAGCCTGTGCCAGTGACATCTGTGTGCTGGTTTCAGCTGGGGTAGAGTTAATTTTCTTCACAGTGGCTGGTATGGGGCTGTGTTTTGGATTTGTGCTGAACACAGGTTTGATAATATAGAGATGTTTTTGTTATTGCTGAGCTTACATAGAGCCAAGGCTTTTTCTGCTTTTCATATAGCCACGCTGGGGAGGAACTTGGGAGTCCAYGGAGCTGCGAGGAGACACAGCCAGGACAGGTGACCCACACTGACCACAGGGATAATCCAGACCATATGACATCATGATCAGTATGTAAAGAGGAGGAAGAAGGGACGGGGACGGAACATTTGGAGTGATGGTGCATTTGCCTTCTCAAGTCACCATTCAACAGGATGGGGCCCTGCTCTCCTGGAGATGGATGAACACCTTCCTGCCCATGGGAAGCAGTGAATCAATTCCTTGTTTAGCTTTGCTTGTGTGCACAGCTTTTGCTTACCCTATTGAACTGTTTATCTCAACCCACGAGTTCTCCAGCTTTTACCCTCCTGATTCTCTCCCTGACCCCGCTGGTGGGGGGGTGAGTGAGTGGCTGTGAGGGGCTGGGGGCTGCCTGGGGTTAAACCACAACACTGGGATCCCCTTCACGAGTACACCAGAGCACCCCCTCACCCCAGAGAAAGGTGGAGCATCTTTTGTGGTAGACCACGTGCTTGTGTTGGTCCTGAGTGGGGTAGTGCTGGCTCTGTGGGCCATGGGCTGAAGATTGGGTGGAAGACTCTTGTGAGTGGAGGTTTGCAGCAGGTCAGTTGTGTTGTCCTCTAATAGGCACCTTCTGACCCCAGCCCTGCTCTTCCATTCCAAAGCAGGGTGTGCTCCCAGCTGCTCTGCTCAGGGCAGTGCACAGGGGAGGGGGTGCTGCCTGTGGGGCAGAAACACCTCAAACACCAACTGGGCACTCTGAAGTAAAGCCAGCACCCATCTCACCTGATCTTAGGCTCTAGAGCAAGTGCCAGCTCTAAGCCTGTCATCTCAGCTTTCCCCTAGACCRGCTCATGGCTCCAGTCTCTGGAGAGAAAACATGCCACTGGTCTGCAAACTGGGAATGCCACGGCTGGGAAGGATCAAGGCATGCAGAGATTTCCTTAGGAGAGAGTCACTGAAGTAGATAAGGAGGCAGCTGACACCCTCAGCACATTCCCTGCAACCCAGGTAGGACACGTTGATCTGCATTTTCCTGAGGGAAAACAAATGCGTTTGGCAAAACTTGGGTGTATTTTGCATATAGCAATGAGGGTTTGTGCAACTCAGCCCCACTCCAGAGCACTTCAGTAGAAGATTTCTGAATAAGTACATCAGGAATAATGTTTATTTATGAGGGACAGCCCTTGCGTGAGATCGGCACATCCCATCCAGCGCTGGCCCCTAGAAGGGAGCCTCCCCTGGTCCTTGTAGCTGCAGACAGAAGGCAGGGCCGCCAGACAGCCCCGAGTGTGTGGGCATCCTCAAAGCAGCTCAACCTCCCTTGCCCCCTCTCTTTCCTTCCTTCTAACTAATCAATTTAGGAAATTTATGGTAGTTACAGCTTGGGATCTCTTGTTTGTGGCAATGCAAATGAGCCGCTGTCGGAGCTTGTCAGGCGCTGGAATACACAAAGCCTTTGTGATGTGCTGATTGCTCACACCAGGCTCACCCTCCTGCCAGGCGGCTCAGTGAGTTGCCACCTTCCCAACTACTCCTTTCCCAGGCAGCTGGAGGGTGTGGTGCTACCAACATTTTTGTAGTGGCAAAGCCAGTTTGAGAAATTCCTGCCCCCACCCCTACGGTTGAGTCAATACAGCTGTCTGGGGAGCTGTGTGGCAACTGGGATGGCTCACACGGGCACACACAGGGAATAACTGGGAGGAAGTGTTTGTATACACCTGGCTGATGTCAGCAGTGCGGTCAGAAGGAGCCCTGCAGAGCAGAGAGGACACCAAACTACAGCAGGAATGAGCAGCCAGGGGGTGGAAAATCCTTAAACCCACTTTTCCACCAGTGAAAACCTCATGAGCTGATGCCCCGATGGCATCCCAGCCCTCCATGGCATCCCAGGCACCCATAGGTCACATACTGGCAGATCATGCCCTGTGCAATGGCCAGCACAGCTTGGTGCCTCTCCCCTTTCACCACCCACTGGGCTGGGTAAGGCTTCTCCTGGGGGTGTGGAGACCCTGCACGTCGCCAGGGAGGCTGCCATTCCATGGGATTCATGAAAGAGGTTCCTAGGGGGTGTGAAYCCCAAGAGAAGTTCAGAGATGGGGTCTGATGCACCTTTAGGCTCCAAGGGCACTTTTCCTCTGGAAACTGGTCAGTGAAGGAAGCTACAGCTCGAGAGAAGCACGAGGGGGTGTGTGATTCTAAACAGAGCAAAGAGTGACCCTGGCAAAGCCAGGTGGCCCACGCCCCAGGATGAAATGAATAACTCACATTGCTGACACAGCACGGGAACACTCAACTCTCTTGAAAATATCCTGGAAAGACAGAAACAGGGGATGGAARGGCTCAGTGGGTGCTAAAGATGGCCAAAGCCAGAAGGTCCAGGAAAGGCAGAATCCCCCGCAGAGAGGTGGCCATCCTGGAGAGCATCYGCTGGCAAGTACAGTGGGCACCTGATCCTTCCCTAGGGGCACCGAGCAGAAAGGAGAGAAGTGGGTGCCTCCACCCAAAGGACTCACCCTCAGCCCTGAGCAGCTGGTTTGTTCYCGTCTCAGGGAAGCTGAGATTTCCCCATGGGACACCAAGGAGGCGTTCAAGATACTCTGGTTAAAGGATCTCCAAGCGAAGCATTTGTTTCCAGAAGGGAGAGGTGTAGAAGTGGCATTTTTGCACTGACTTTCTGAGAGTCAGGCACTGGAGTGGGCAGCTGTGCCAGACCTGGCTGCCACCGACACGAAGGTGCTGGCACTGGTGGCTGCAGCTCCTGCAGCTGGACCCGCTGCACCCTGTGACACACAGGAAGTTTTGTGTCATCGTTTTTAGGTGGACCATCAATCTCACCAGGTTTCCTTATTCTTGGGGCATGAATTTCTTCCTGTTTCTGAAAGGTTTGGGAAACAGGGGAATTTTGTCTTTTAGTTTCACCTGGATTTGAGCAGTTCCTAATCGTACTGGAGGAGGCAATTGCCTCTAAGGTAATGATCAGCACGGGGCAATGAAGAGCACCTGCCTGGTGCCCCTGGAGGAGAGCAGCTGGGATAGCTGAAGGCTGGAAGTGTGCAGGGCTGGCAGCACATCAGCTGCAAAACAGCTCTGTAAGTCTTTGCTCTGCAGTGTCAGTGGCAGAAAGAGCAGCGTTGGTCTCAAATGGGTGCTTTACAGGTGTCATTTCCCAGACCTGTTCTCCAGAGGGTAAAATGAAAACTGACTATAACAGAGAACAGGGCAAGAGTTATCCACCTCCACTGCAGGTGACAGCAAGCCACACTTCAGTGTTGGTGGTCAGACAGCCAYGAGGTTGGTTCCTGGATCCAGCCAGGCATTGAGTCCATCCTGCCCCYCCTGAGCAATTGCCTGCTCCCCTCTCCATCCATTCCCTCTCCCCCCTGCCCAGCTGGCTGGAGGCTGGTCCTGGGACTCCAGCACTCCCCAGCCTTGAGCACTCATCCAGCATCTCTCTGTGTCAGTGGCCCTGCTGGTCCCTGTGGAAATGATGTGGAGGTGATAGCAAACAGGTAAACAACAGTGAACAAGAGCAGAGCAGTGGGTTATCAAGATGACATTTGGGAAACATGGACTAGTGTCGGTCCAGTGTGCACAAGAGGCTGGACTAGAGATCCCCACAGGTCCCTCTCAACCACCACTGCTGTGAGTCGCTGATCTCAAGAATATTCCTGTGTTTTCTGAGACCTGGCATCATCTCAGCCGGTCCCCAGGACACCAAACAAAGGCAAATGTTACTTCTCTCAAAAAGTGGCACCAGCACAAAGAATGAAGGTCCATAACCTCTCCAGGAGCAAGCCAGGAAAGCAAACCTCTGATCCTGCCATAAATTGTGTAACCTCAAGCTGAAACCATGAGAACTGTATAGATGCATGGGAAAAATTCCCTGGTGCCATGAAAATAATTGGTCCACAGCTGTCAGAGAAATACGGGAAATTACAGGGATAAAATTGCTATCCTGGGGAACAGCAGTGGCTTCCTGAGCAGACAAGATGACCAAGAGATCAAGGCCTGGTGAAGCCATGGGCCAGAACAACACCTGAGTCACGTAGACTTTGTAAAAATTGTGTTTGTAATAAATTCTGTGTGAGAGAAGCAGTTCTGCTGGGAAACCACACTGAATTAGGTTGGGTTACCCATACCTGAGACTCTGGGATTGTAGCTCTGTCCTGAATTCCAGGGTTTTTTAGCAGAATTCACAAGACACAGCAGATAAAACAGTTACTGGGACTGATATCAAAACTGATCTCTGCTTTTTGCTGGCAAAGCTTAGGTACATCCTGGCGGAGAACTGGCAAAGGAACTTCAAATCAAGATCTGACCAAACAGTTCAGTGTCACATGTGTGTGTCAAAAGGAGAAGCAGCTGGGATCTGCACAGAGCAATGGGTTAAAAAGCTAATTGGTTTCTCCAGGGACCAAGAAAACGGTGCCAGGAGTTTTGAAATCAGCAGTGAAGATAAAAAGAGAAAGATGAGTGAATATGAGAGAATGCTGCAAGCATGAAATGAGCCTCTTCAAATGGGTTTTTATAAGGAGATGGTGAAAAAGTGAGTGTAACCAAGAGGTTTGTCAACGAGCTTTGGGCTCAGCTGCCCACTGGTTGGTTAATGCTTGGCAGAAATGAGCACTTGGGCAGCAATGAATCCTGTTTGGTTTCAGGGGAAGGCTGTGATTCATGTTCCTTGCACTTGGTTTCTGTTGAATATKGCTACGTTGGATGGTAGATGTAGACAAAAAGGAGGGTGCACAGGGATGTGTTTCCAGGACAGAGCCCCAGAGCAGGAACCAGCAGCTGTTCCTTCTTGGCTATAGCTGAAACTGCCAAAAATCCACCAAGCCAGCACTAGTTCAGCTCTGGGGGTGCCCCYCACTCATAAGGAAGGTTTATCACAAACTCAACCCACATGAAACCATAACAAATTTTAGCTYTGAATTGGGTCTGAACAAGTTGCTCTCAGTTTTGCACCAGACCCAGGGCAAGGACATCCTAAGTGAATACTCAGATCGTTGACATATGCCCTGTTCTCCCTAGGGCACAACAGACCTTTCTGATYG
Source organism: Amblyornis subalaris (assembly GCA_018881555.1). Classification (NCBI taxonomy): domain Eukaryota; kingdom Metazoa; phylum Chordata; class Aves; order Passeriformes; family Ptilonorhynchidae; genus Amblyornis; species Amblyornis subalaris. The sequence continues at coordinate 1,824,579 of JACAXG010000126.1, forward strand.
CTCCAGCATGTGCTGGTAGCTCTGTACCTACCCTCACACACCATCACACAGGGGTTTGCACCTGAAAATTGATTTGAATGTGAATTTGGTTTCAGCCCTTGATAGGAACCGAATGTTTTGCAGCTCAAGTTTTTCAGGCAGAAAGATAACGACAATTTTTGGATTGGATTTTTAGTTGAGATTAAAAGTATTTTAGTCCCTTTTCTTTAGTCCCAGAATTTCCTGCCAGTGACCACATCTGGTCCACATACAGTTATAGAAACCAAGTAAGATTGGAAAACACAGACAAGCCTGGCAATCACCAGACCCAACAGAAACATCTCCCAAGCAGCCCCCTCTGCACAGTGACATTTGCTGCCAGATTTATTTCCCATTAGCACTGCTGGCCYTGCTGATGGGCTATCGTCTCCATTGATTTTTTTCCCATTAAAACTACAAGTGCACAATCCTGCCTGCGGGAGGATGCCCAGCTTCCCAGGGGCTGGTTGCTCAGGGGATGCTCCTTGCTGCACCCCCTCCTCGCTGGGCTGGACAGGACAGGCCCCCATCCTGCATCACCTCCAGACCCTCCTCCCCTCCTGGCTGCTGTGCTGGGGACTCTGGAGAGCTCGGCCTGACCCTCACGCTGGGAGATGAAGAGAGGGAGTCAAAAGCGTGGCTGGAGGTCCTGCTGCCCTCATCACCCTGCCCTGCCTGGCACAGAGCCTGCACGKGCTCCCAGGCCCGTGGCCATGCCATGCGGGGGGCTCAGGCACTGTCCTGCATGGGGACACCGTGCCCGAGGCTCACAGCCAGCACAGGGCATCCCCCGGGTGCACAGGGCTGGTGGAGGTGGGACTGCCAGCAGCCCAGGGCCAGGACAGCCAGCTCTTATCAACCATCCTGTTGTTCCAGGGACTGACCCGATGGAGCAAAAGGCCACTGATTTTGTCAGTGCTGGACACTTCTTTCTGGCAGGAAAGGTTATTGAGTGGTCACTGAAGGGCGAATGTGCTGAGGAAAGTGTCCTTCCTTCGCCAAGGGGCTCCACCAAACCTCCATCCACACCTGCCCCTGTCTGTTCCAGCAGCCACTGTCCCCCAGGCCTGAGCCCAGCTGGCCCCAGGCCGCCCCTCTCCCTGCCCGGGGCTGAGACTGGCAGCTCCTGCCCTTCCCCACTGTCCCACCAGGGACACGGACGCTTTTCTCCTTCCCCAGCTGCCAACGCACTGAGGAGCAGGAAGGGACTGCGAAGGGCCAGCCCAAAGCAATTGCAGCACCAAGCTTTTCCCAAGTCAAACACAAATGGTTTGATGAGAACCTGGAAATACCAGTGTTAATGGCCTGAGAGATGGAAATGTGCCCGAGCTCATGGCTCCCCACACAACCAGCTGCCTGGGAGAGATTGCAGCCCATGTCTACACCCTCCCTATAGCATCTTGCTTCCCAATCTGTCTTCTGAGAGCCCATCTCACTTCCCAATGTGTCTCCTGAGAGCCCACACCAGTGGCTTCAGGCACACACAGAGCAACCTCAAACACCGACAGGGCCAGTGCCAGCCCAGCCCTGTCTCTCCATGGAGCCCCAGCCATCCTCCTCTCCTGCCCTAAAGTGCTGCAAACTGAGCTCGTGAATGGTGGCCTGCAGAAGCCCTGTCAGATGCTGAGGAAGCTCCACAAGAACTATGTTGACTTCTTCATAGTAGGGAGAAGATGCTGTCCTCTCCTGGTACCCTGCTGCATAACCAGACATCTCTGTCCTTCCCCAGCCTGGGTGGCAGGGACATTTCTCGGTTCCACCACTGTGGGAGCAGAGAGAGAGGAAGGTGAAGATGAAGGCTGCCTGCTCAGGAGCAGCGTGATGGGGCCCTCAGCCCAGTCAGCTGCACAGTTTTATGGCAGAAGGACAAATACATGGATTGAGAGTTTGCAAATGGGCACAGAGAAATGTTCTGCTTCTTGTGGGCTTTAGAAAGAACTCTGCTGGATTCCCTGCTGTTCAGGGAAGTATTTCCTTATATTCTGAACCATTTCCAAGGTGCCTTAAGTTCCACGGACCTCATACTTTGACAACACTCCCTGTGCATGCACCTTCTCCAGTTGCAGTTCTCCATGCACGAGTCCCCACAACACACAGTCCAGGTTAGACACTAAACATTAAGCATGACATTTAGAATGTACCAATAATTTATAAATTATGTGGCTGTCAATCTGCTTAGCAATGCTGAAATTTAAGGAAACTGTCTTAGTTCTTCCCCCCACATGAAACTCTTGAGGCCTGTCCTTACACGAGGCTTCTCAAATACTCTTCTTTGCCTTCTTTGATGAGGTTTCTCAGAAAAATTCTGGAGACTCCTTTCCTGCAGATTTTCAAAACTCAGCTGGACAATGCCTTGAGCAACTGATGGTTCTAACCAATTTGAAGTGAGCCCTGCTTGTAGCAGGAGGCTGACCAGAGACCTCCAGACACCCCTCTGAACTGAAATAATTAATGGCTTATGAAATCTGCACATTGAGAGCTTTCTCTTGGGGAGAACTTGAATGACTTCATGTTGGCCTCAACTTGACCCTTCTCAGTGAAATGAGGAAGCCAGTCCTTCTTCCTTGCTTCAGCCTGTCCTTCTCTCCACGGATCACTGAGCACGACAGACTCAGGCCAGCAACAGAGACTCCAAAAACTGGCCCTGCTTTGGCAGCTCCATGTGGAGGCAGACACGTCAAAGTGCCACAGTCACCCCGGTGTCACCTCCCTACCCTTCCTCACACGTCCCTCGCACATGGAAACTGGGTGATGCTCAGCTGCACTAAGGCAAAGCCAAGTGGTAGCAAAAACATTTCCCAAGCTGGAAATGTCAGAGATACGAGGTCTTTCATAAACCCCATGCCCACCAGTATGACACAGCTAACGAGATCCCAACATGCCAGCAGAGGTATCTCCAGTGAAGAGAAAGAACTATGTAAAACGTCATACAAGACACCAGCAAGAAGAGAGCTGCTCAGTGAAGCATCAGCTCTTAAGGAAACTTGAGGCACAGGAGCACTGCAGTTGTAGTGATGGGAAAAAAAAACATTTCCTGAGAGCAGGTGCTGCAGGAGCTTGGCCTGTTTGCTGCTAAGATGAAGGCTGCGGGGAACTGCAGTTGTCTGGGGAGCACGATGGAGTCTGGGAGGGAACAGGTAAGGTCACGGTTCAGCTGCTCACCAGGAGTTTCTCAGGTGGGTTGTGCAGCCCCAGAGTCTTTCCAACGGATGTTTTGTGCCCATCTGTCTCACCAGGATCGCATCGAGAATTATCTGGGATAAACTGACAATGCACACCAGTAAGGCCCTGTCCCCAGGAGCTCCTGTCTCATGCAGACAGCCACCTCAGGCAGCTGCCTGGTGCTCTCTCAGGCACAGCCAGGTCCGCCGCAGCCGGGCTTCCCCGGCGAGCGCTCGGCAGCACAGGTTGGTTTAACCCGTTCAACAAAACCGCCCGGCACGTCGGTGCTGGAACATGCAGGTGCATCAGGCTGATAAGGCCAACCATTCCCATCAGGCAACGAGCTCTAATGGGGTGCTGGGTGCAACGAGACCGCAGCAGGTCCCAGCCAGGCTGTGGAATCYGGCACGGGCAGTGCTGCAGATCTCTGGGCCTGGGGGGCTCATGGGCCATCAGTTGCCTTAGTAGTGCCCTTCTTAGCATGTCAGTGTGAATGGGAAAGCACACATGGGCTTTGACTGGCAGCCTGGAACTTGCCAAAACCATCAGTGTGATGGTGCACTGGCTGCTGAGGAAATCAAACCTTTGAAGGAGCTGTTGTTTTGGACTGTGTTTGCACGTCTCGCAAGATCTGAATGTGAGTAACCCTAGGAATGTGTTTTTCCATCCATTAGATGTGCTTTGCTACCCTGCTCTTGATGCCGATATCTCCTGGAGCCGGGCTGAGCAGACCTGCCTGCGCTTGTTTCACCGGGATCCTCCTGCGGCTTTGGCTGAGCGGAGCTCTCCCAGGGCAGGGAGCCCTGCCAGGTTTGTGCCTGAGAAGACACCTTGCCCACCTTCAGCAAAGCTGAACGGAACGCTGGGGTTTGCAGCGTGGAAGAGCTGCCAAGGAGGAGTTATATCTCCTGCCCTGGGGGCAGCGGGAAGAGATGAGGCAGGGAATAGCTATCCAAACAAGTTTGTACACACATGAATTTGTAATGTGCTGCCTACAAGAGACTTTGTAGCTCTGGTGTGGAAGAGCCCAGAGTCTTGTGAGGATCACAGCCCTGCCCTCCGGGGAGGAATGGGGCAGGCAAGCACAACGCTCTCCGCTGGCATTTGGCTACCCCAGCCCCTGCAGATGGGTTTGGGAGCAGCACAGCCCATGCAGTGCTGTGAGGACACAGAACAGCTCCAACTCRGTGAGTTGGTGTCTCCTGTGTTTACCTGGCCCTGCAGGAAATTCCTAATGAGGTGCCAATAAAGCTGCCAGATGTCAATGGCTGCACATGGAGGCTGTTTTGGATGCATCAAGCAAGGCAGGGGGTGATTTCAGAGTGCAAACATTTTATGGTTCCATATCTGAACAGCAAACCATGCTCCTTCTCTTTTGCCAAGAGAGACACAGCAGGTTTTGCTAGCACCAAGAATAAACAAAACATCAGTAACGACCATGGTTAGGCCCCAGGGAAATGCTGCTTTCAGATATGCTGCTGGCTTCTGGATCATTCTGGGGAAGCTTAGGGGAGTGCTAGACACCTCACCAGAAACCAGTCCCTCTCAGGGCACAGCTTCTCTGAAGCATCTCCCTCTCCCCTGTCCAAGCCACACTACTTCAGCTACAGCTGTGAGCAGAGACCACCTTCAAATGATATGCTGGGGAATAATCAGGTACCAAAACAAATTCTACCACTGAAAAATCTTCCTGGAGAAGGGAGACACAGAGGCTAATTGACAGAGTTCACCCTCCAAGGCAGCTAAATTCACATTGGACATGACCCTGCAGACCAGAGAGTGGACAATCAGCCTCACACTAGCCTCACTAGCCTCACTAGCACCCACCCTGACAGCACCTTCCTCCACTGCCCTCACCCAGAGGCAGCCTTGCTCTGTCCCCTGACAGGGAAACACCTGCACATGGCACTCCAAGGACCAGCTTGCTGCTCACCTSCAGTGGGCCCCTAGACAAAATGGGTTTATTTGTTGTCAGTTGTGTCTCCATCACCTGCTCAGAATGGTCCTGGTCCACACCCTCCAGCAACACCTTTCCTCAGGACCTTTGGTCTTTCCAGCTGACTTGCTGGCTGATGGAATCTCGCCGGCTGCCAGCGCTCCCAGCCTTGTGCGTGCCATAAACCGCTCCTGGGAACCCCCGTCCTGTTACTGACGTTTAAACTGGGACACRAATGCATTCAAGCTAAGTGAGGAGTTGACTGTCTAATCAGAAACAAGTGATGAAAGAAAACATAGGCTTTGAAGGTCCCTGCCAYGAGATCAGCTCCTGTGTCCTTGATGCCACCCTCTGCCAAAAACTCTCCAGGGCAGCAATGTAGGGGTTGTCGAGTCTGACCATGATGATCCCTCCACTGGGAACTGGGTCTTCCTCTGCCTGAAAAYAAATCTGCAAAAAACCCTTGAACTGGACCAGTCCCTGGCCTGGTCCCATGGGAGGTGGGGGACCTGTGCACACCCAGCCAGTGGCCAGGGAGACACGGGCACCCTGAGGCTGATGATGTGCCACAGCCTCAGCCACAGGTCCTCCCTGCCCCTTCTTCAAGTTAGGATCTCTTTCTCTGTGTAGTGTGATTTCTGAGCTCTCTTCCCCCTCCCTTCCCCTACAGCAACCAACAGCCTCCTCCTTTCCTACCTGGCCGTCTGGGACACCTCGGTTTCCTCTCCCCTCATTCTCAGAGCACCACATGATGGTACCAAATACAAGCATTTCCAATATACTTCCTTGCTTTGTTCCCCATCCCAGACACAGCCCTGTGGATTTTCCAAGCTTTATCAGCACTTTCTATATCACACAATTTGAGAAATGGTGACTGTGCACCCACTGTGTGTTGTCACACACTCAATTCATCTCTGGAGAAGAAAACTAATACCAGGGATCATAGAATCATAGAACATTCTGAGTTGGAAGGGACCCACAAGGAACATAGAGTTCCTGGTCCTGCTCAGGACTCCCCAACAATCCCATCCTGTGCCTGAGAGCATTATCCAAACGCTCCTGGAGCTCTGGCAGCCTTGGGGCCGTGACCATTCTCTGGGGATCCTGTTCAGTGCCCACCACCCTCTGGGGGAAGAACCTTTTCCTAATATTCAGCCTAAAACCCTCCTGATGAGCAGGGTCAGCATTCCATGCCCCTCTGTCTCCCAGAAGAGCRTTGCCATCCTGGGCTTCCCTGCCAGCGCCTGCCCCCAGTCCCACCCCACAGCCTGGATCTGCCTGGCCTCCTTTGCTGTGCTGTCCAGGGCAGGAACTGCTGCTGCTCCTGTGACCGCAGTGGCTGAGCATGGCACGGCCCTGTGCTGCCCCAGGACTTGGGGCTAAGAGCAACAACAGGAGGGGAGGAGGATGTGAAGGCAGCCCCATAAAGGGGACACGGGTGCGGCCATCCCTTCAGCTGATCCAGCCCCGTTCGCAGCCCAACAAGGCTGTAGCCCAGGAGGAATCAGCACGCTTGGAGACTCGGCGCTGCTCCCGTGGGACTGGCTTCTGCACAACGGCTGCTGCCAGATGAATTTCGCTCGGGGGTGTGATCTGCTTGAGCTGCCCCATCCGGGGGCATTTGTTCTGCTGACACGTAGCCCTGGCAGGGGGATGTTCACGAGCAGCTTCTGGCACAAAGGAGTGCTCCCACTCTTCCCACACTGGTGCAGAGCAGAGTTAATCCTCTTTGATCAATGCAAAATCCAGTGTAAAACAGGAGTATCCAGCCCAGGCCATTTAATTCTCCAAGATATAAGCAGGCTCGTAATCTTCATCAGCGTTGCTTCCTGCTTGAAATGCTTTTCATTAGCTGCTCATTCAGCGAACACAACCACTTCTGCTGCCTCAGCAAAACACATGCCACACTTCTTGCTCAGCAGCAGAAGGCAAACATTTTATTGCATTTTAATCACTGGCAGTTTCAGCAGTTGCTTCCTGCTCTCTGTGTTTCTTCCACCCATCCTAGTGGGTGGAAGAAACATTATGGAGAAGCCCCTATAAACTTTGATTGCTCGACCAAAGCRATCCGGGACCTCCTCAGACTCCAAATAGCTGCAGGTCCTGGGGAAGCTGAAGATTGAAAGCTTGGTGATCTCAGTGGACTTTTGATGCCATTGTGGAAGAAGTGAGACAGGCTAAGCACAGCTGACTGCCTGCAGAGTTTGGCTGCCCTGCCAAGACCTTTGCCATGTCATCAGTCTGGGAGATTTTGTGCAAAATTTTTTTTCTGAAAATAATGATTTCTTGGAGCTGAAATGTTTCAGGGGAATGTTTCAATGACCAAGAAAAAAAAAAAAAAAGACGTTTTGAATTGCAAAATGGAGAAAACCCACTGATGATGTGCCTTCTCTCAACCCTGCCACGGAGGAACCAGAAATGCTCTGTGACAGCAGYGCAGTCCACTGTCAGGAGAGGGTTACAGCTCACAGCCCACTGTCAGGACATGGTTAAGGCTTACCCTGACCCTGCAGTTTCAAGGACTGTTGAGTGACCAGAGCACTGCTGATGGAGCCTGGCTGATTGGGTCCAGCCCAGTGACCCAGGATCTGTCTGCTGCTCAGTGTCCCTGGTGGCTCTGCRGGTGATGCCCAAGGCCAGGCTCTCWGCAGTGTTCACCTGCAGGTCGCTCCTTTCCCCTGCRCAGACCATGCCCTGCAGCACATGACCCACTGCTCTTCTCCCAGGATCAGTCTTCCTGTGCCCCTGAGTCACACCGAGTGTTTCAAAGAAAATTTTGGTGCCTCATTTCTTMATTTTCCTGTGTCTGGGGATTTTCCAGCCTCTGATCCACACCCTTCACGCTGTTGCAGTGGAACTTGTTCTCCTTACTCGTTCTCCTTGCTTGGGCCTGATCTTTAATGTGCCTGTAATTCACTCACAGYCCCCACATTAAGGTCAAAGCCCCTTCCTTTGTTCTGCTGCTGCATCAATGGCAAGGCTGGCAGGATATGGGGCAGGGAGTGCGTGTTAGAGTCCCCCACCAGCTGCTGTGGGGCATTAAACAGGCAGGAGGAGGGCTGACAGGACCCATCACTGCCCAAGGATGGGACTCAGGACTGCCTGGGGAGGAGTATCCACCAGCATCCCACCAGCAGCATCAGCCTTTTCCTGCTCGGGCACCGCACCTGGTTTCAGCAAAGCCCCCCCTCATCCACCCCCATGTACCCCGTGAAAATGAACGACAGGATCAGGCCCAGGTTGTTGCCATCAGCCGCGCCCCACTCTGTGCAATTCCTACAGAGGAGGGTGAATTCGGCACAGAAACTCCGGGAGAGTTCCGGGAGCAAGAGCTCCAGGGGAGCAAGAACAAAGGCAGTCCCTTCCCTCCCTTGGCCTTAGCGGGGTCCATCGCTGCCTCGAGTAACTCGATCCCTGCCCTGTGCCTCTCGASGCTCAAGCTCCAGCGATTCTCTCCCAGGGTAACACTGAGTTCATTTCCCTGAAGCCTCACGGGACTCCCCGGGCAGCCCTTTCAGCAGGGGATTTTGCTGAATCTGCAAAATAATCCAGCATGGGGAGGGGGGATCACGGMGCCCCAAATGTCCAGGCTTTGTCCTCCAGCCCTGACTCCCCTGACCCGCGAGGTCTCGGGTTGCCCTGGGACACTCACTTGCTGAAACTGTGCAAATTCAGTATTTTCTCCCTTGCATAAATTTTGCCACATCTTCCTCCTCCCCACTGCACCCTCAAGGTCGCACCGGGAGTGATCTGATGAAAGGGAACAGGGAGGGAGRAAAGCCCAGCGAGATGAAAACTGATCCCTGCTCCAGCCTGTTCCCTCGGCCCCTCCTGGCTCCCTTCTCGCTGCCCCAGGACCTTCACACCTTGCACCCAGGACACACTTCTGAGGTAGTTATAAAAGAATTGTGCATTCAGGTATTCTAAGAACTGCTTGAGTCTTTTGTCTGGAGAGCAGATAGAAAAGCTCCTTAAACAAAGGATTGTATAACCCTGGCATGCTGCAGTGCTCCTGCTGGCAGGTGATGAGAAACTGGGCAGAAAGCAGCCTTTGAACTGCCCAGCTGGACRCAGAAGGGCCTCACTGGAGTCCTGAGCACCCCTCAGCCCACTCATAAGCTGAYGGCCCAGGAGGAGATCCCCAGGGATGTACCAGCAGCCAGAGTCCTGCATCTGTACAAGCAATTTAAATATGCCTGGCACTGCTCCTGGCCCTGAGGCCACCGACACTGAGCACTGCTAAACTTTCTGATCTCCCAAGCCAGGATGGATGAAATCATGTCAAGCTGCCCTTAAACTTTTTTCAGGCATTATTTCTAAAAGTATTAGTTGACAAGACCCAAAATCACATGCCTGGGACCTGCAATCACAGCAAGACCTGGGAATGTTCTTGATGTTCTTGATGTCCACAGAGACCTTACAGCCCAGGTCCTTGTGGTCCAAGCCTCTGTCATCCCCAGATTTGGGAAGGCTGGAGCAGGGTGTGCAGGACAGGCAGCCCCAGCAGGAAGCAGTGACTTGCACACCCTTACCCGGAYGGCACAGGGCAGCTGCAGCTGGATGAAGTTTGCACCAGTTTGCCCAGTCCTGGAGCTCCTGTTGCCCTGAGCTGGAAGAAAATACCAAATGTTGCGTTCCCAGGCCAGCGGCAGCGACCTGCAGCTTTCACTGCACAGCCCTCRCCTGCAGCACCTTGCTGACGCCCCAGCCCCCTCAGGGACTCAGGGCTGCTGTCCCACTCCCATCTGCAGTCCAGCTGCTGCAGAGGATTTGGCTTTGGTGCACCCCTGCCTGGCCATGTGCACCAGTGCTAGTGAGAGGGCTCTGACAGTGTGATGGGAATAACACCGGGAGAAAACACTGATTTTGCTGCAGCTGGCACAGGGACATGTGCTGAAAAGGAGCTGAGAGCAGGGGCATGGGCTGTCCCCTAAACCAGGGTTGGGACAGCAAGCTGCTTCCCACCACTGCTCCTCAGCTCAGGCCAGCGTGGGCAGGGGCAGAGGGGTCCCTCGGCTCTGCCTGCAGGGGAGGCAGGAGCAGCACGGGGGAAGGGATGAGGTGAAGACACCTTCAGCATGAAAGTCACTGGCACCCCAAAAATCCTTGCAATTGTTTGAAGCTCTCCTCAGCACCGGTGTGATTTTCCTGCCTTGTTTACTAAAATCCCCACCATGGTTTTCAGTGCTAATAAGGTGGAAAGACAATTTCTGTGGTAAGTACAAGGCAATGGGTTTCACTGTCCTTCCTACTGCTGATGGCACTGGCACTAAGGTCTCCAGCGAGGTCATTTGAAGGTTATTTCCCATCCCACTGTAAACCTGAGGAGCTCTTGGCCTGCCAGTGACTGCACTGCACCAAGAGGTTGGCACACCCAGCTCCCACCCCTGCATGAAACAGCCCCAGAGAGARCTCTGCTCTTCCAGACATGCTGCTCCCTAAGGCAAAGCATCTGGGAGGAGAGTCTTCAAAGACAGAACTTTTTCTTCCCAAGGAAACCTTTCCCTGATGCCCTGTGTCCATGCAGGATGGCTGAGCTCCCCAGAGGGAAACCAGGAGTCTTTGGAAGTTGGGAGCAGGAGCCTTAGTTCATCTCCCCCCTGTCCCTGGAAGGCTAGGTAAGGGTTAACCCACGCTAATCTCTCTTTCAGCCTGGGCAGGAGCATCCACAACCTGAGTTTTCTCCTGCAGGTCTCCAGGCTCCCCTTTTTTCAGGAGTGCACTGAGCAGCTCTCTCCCCTCCTTGCCTTGTTCTTAGCCTTTGCATCCGTGTTTTCCAATGCACCAAACACGAGTGTTCTGCACTGGGGCCACATTCCTGGGCCTGACTGCTCCGATGAGCCACCCGACACGCTGGGAGGGTGCCAAAGTGCTTTCTGCAGGACTGCTGYGCTGTTTTCCAGCAAACGTCCTGTCAGTAGCTGGATTGTTTGAATATCCAGGGAAATCAAGTGCAAACTGCAGATTGGCCAGGCAAGTTCCCAAGAAACAATTTTATCAAGACTTCTGGCAGAGCAAGTGCCTGGTTTGACAGAGCCTTTTCAGGGTGGGCATGGAGAAAGGGGATTCAAGCAGCACCTTTGTTTGTGYGGAGTCAGAAGCTCAGCTTTGCTTCTCACCCCCAGCATGTGCCCCACGCAGGGGCTGCAGAAACAACCATCTTCATCAGGAGTGTGTAATTACATTTTCACTGGGCCAGGGGAGGGCTGGAGCGCATGGTGCAGAAGACACCTGAGCTGATACCCGAGCTGCTTCTTTCCAGGGTAACACTCGAACCACAAGGCTGTCTTCAGTGATGAGGTCCCAGATCACATCTTCTCAAGCAYGAGTTGAGATGTGCCAGGTTTCATGCTGCTCATAAATCAAATATTGGGGGAAGCTCTGTGGTTGTTTTTTTCCTTTTCACAAACCAAGCTTTCATTTCCCATAAGCAGTGAGCACAGGTTTGAGCCTCCTGAGAACACCTTCACATTTCTGGTTTGGGTTTTCAGCGAGACATCATCAAATACCAGGTGGAAGAACACAATCCAGAGTGCCCATCACATTCCACCCAAAGAGGTGTCTGGTTCAAGCAGCGGGATTGGGTCCTGCACACAACCACTCCAAGAACTGCACCAGGCACATGGTGTGATTTTTTGGGGTGTCCTGTGCAGGGCCAGGAGTTTGACTTCAGTGGTCCTTGTGGGCCCCCTCCAGGCCAGGGTATTGTGTGGTTCCATGCTCAGCCGCTGCTTGCAGTGCAGGACATCACAACGTCCGGAAAGAGCCGCGCTGCTCCCCGACTGTTCCGTGTGCTATTGTTAGCAGCAGTAATCCTGTGGTACAGGAGCTGGCAGGGATTAGGAAGGAAGAACATTCTCCCTGTGTTGTGGGGATAGCACAGTAAATTTCCACAGGCTTGTGTGTACTGAGGTGAGGGTTTCTCAGCTACAGCAGCACTCCTGGAATTGCTGCCACATTTGTGGGTTCTTAAAAAAATTCACGACTCCAGCAAAAAGTTGTACCACTATCATGGAACTGTAAAACCCCTCAAATGTTTGTTTTCTTCCAGAACAGTGGTAGGGCTAAAATCTGCTTTTACAATGATTTTGTTGCTGTTGCTTGGATTTCAGGCAAGGACTGCTTTCCTATGAGCACAGGGTGGCTGGTTTTTTTAACGAGTTTCAGTGTTGCCAGTCACTGTCAAACCTCAAAATTATGAAATCAGATTAAAATAAAGATATTTAAGATTTGAAAACACGTCGGATCCTATTTTGCCTACTCCATTCTGCCCTCACCTGTATTTTCAAGCTTTTGTCTACTTCAACTAATCTGAAAATAAAGAGGCTCAGATTAGGCTCCACAGTGGATTTGCAGTAGGAAATCTGTGCCTTTCCTGTCCTACTGCACCATGATCTCTGCTGGCCGTCCAGCCCCCTGCCCTCAGGCGTCCCCTACCCACTGGAAAGCCATAGCCATGGCCCCAGACAGCCTTGGCCATCCTGCTCTGCCATGCTGGTACCTGCAGGGAGAAGAATGATATCTCACTGTGTGCCCAACTCCCATGGATTTGGGTTATGTTGGAAAGCTGGGCTTTGCCAAACAGCAGCAGTCTGGCCCATCACCCAGAGTCCAGCCTAAGGTGAGTGTGCAGTGTCTTCATTTGGAAGCAAAACCCAGCAGGAAGGATGTTTTTTTTCAGGTTTTGTTACATAAAAGTAATTTAAACACTTCCACATACGGTAGGTAGCCAGGACTGCTCTGTCTTCACAGAGGCACAAAGGAGAGCACAGACGCAAGGAGATACATCCTCCTTCATGCCATGGAGCTTCTTCCCCATTCACAAGGGTGTCAACCACAGCCTTGTCCAAGTTTCCCCTTGGCAGCGTGACTGGAGCTGTTGTCTGTGGTCCGTATCACTCTGATTTTCCACAGGGCTATAACAGGAGACGGAGTGGTGACATGTGACAGACTGATTTAGGCCCTGCTGAGAGGATGTTTACAGAACTGGGACACTGGTGACGTATTACAGAGAAGCAGGATRTCTTTGCTCCTCTAACTCTGTGGCTCAGCAGAGCTTAACCTGTTTGCTCCTTCCATAAATGTCCCAAAGAGGACCACGCGCGTGTCCAGTGTTTCTCACCAATGTCCAGTTCGTGCTGTTGCTATCAGGGGTTACAGGAATGCTCTGGTCTGGACCAGTGCCATGCCTGTTATGACCATAATGGCAAAGAACCACATCCAGAGACTGAGGCAGGTGTGGCACAACCTGAATTCCCATTTCTTTAGGGAATTTCAGCAACAGCTATGGGACTGCATCTCTTCAGAGCCAGAGACTGCTTGCTGCTGCAGGTGCTTCTGTCTCTTGCCAGGGCAGAAGAACAGCCCCTCTGGTAAGAAATACTCCTGGTTGTCCTCATGTCGTGTCCTGAGTCAGAAACTTTCCCCATGAGCATGTAAGTGCTCCAGCCAGTGCTGATGGRAGCAGAGAGGATGTGAGGCAGCCAGTGAATCCAGAATAACTCTAGAAATGATTGGCCTTTCTGCTGAAAATTGCCTGGTGTCTGACTGCTCTGAGCAGAGCCCAGATGAAGGCTGTGGGGTGGTCCCCGGACWGTTAGGGTGTGGCCCCTGCCCTATGCCAGGCCCTGGCAGGGCTGCAGAGGCAGCAGCTCTCAGCCCCAGTAAAGCACCAAGCGAGGGCTTGGAAGTTCCCAAAGCTGGTGCTGTGATTGGGTCACTTGTCCAAGTCCTGAGTCAGGTACTCTGTCCCTGTAGTGAGCAGGAGGGCTCTGAGGTCAAGACATGTCACAGCACTCAGAGACAGCTGCTCTGCTGTCTGTGCAGCAAAGATCACATCCACGACCTGTCAGTTCCATGAGTCCTCAGCTCCACCTCCCGACACGGGCCTGTCCGGATGTTCCCATGACATCCATGTCTTGCAAATATTAACTCCAGATCATCTACACTGTAAAGCTCCCATCAACCCCCCCCCAGATCTATCTGCTGCCTGTGAGCAGCACAAGGTGGGAAGGAAGCAGCTGGTTCCCCTCTCAAAGTCTGTAAGRCTGTGACTTGCTCCCTTCAGGTCAGCAGACATGGGTTTTTTGGCCACACCTGCCCTCTCTTAGACCTTGTTTTTCCCAAGGGAATTTGCTGATGTGAATGCATAAATGGCAGGAAATGTAAAAATTCAAGACCTGAGAGGAACTCCCTTACCCTTGCCTGTCCCAGCATCTCAACAATCCAGCCAGGAGCTGCAGTCCAAGGCATCCGCATGGCCCAGGGCTCAGTGTGCTGCAGTCAGGAATCACAAATATTCCTGAGCTCCATCCAGTGCATGTGGCTCCCACCCAGCTAGGGCAGGGTGCCAGGGGCCACTGCGTATAAATAAACTGTTTCCTAAAAGACCTGTGACATCTCGTGTCTGGTTTCCACCACTGTCTGGTCTGTTTTGAGGGAGCACAAGGTCCTGCAGGTCCAGCTCTGCCTCCATGTATGCTGGTACATGCTCTTGCACATTTGCTGATGCTCAGCACCTGCCAGAAGCCTCTTCTTGGTCCCTAACCCAAGTGCTCAACATGCACTGTCAAGCAAGATAACGCAAAATGGAACAGGTGTCCAAAATTTTCCTTGTTGTTACCTGCTGAGATTGTAGATGTTCCTGTTGTTCTAGAAATAGCTGGTAAGATTTCAAAGCTCCCTAAATTGCTACCTGATCTCATGAATGCCACAGGTGAATGACATGCTCAGCTCCTATGGTTTGAGCTGCACTGTGACATCTTTGTCGTGGAAGATGTGCCCACAGTAACTCACAGAGGAGCTCCTTTAGAGGAGCTCATTGGCTGTGAGTGGTGGAGGAGAGAGAAGACRAGGCTGTATTAGATACAAAATTATTACAAGCTGCTTAACACAGTGTGCCTATAAAAAGGTGAAATGATAAAACAGGTCTGGGAGACACAGCAAGATGTCAGCTAATCCCCTGCCCACACAGTGGTGCTTCTGGCACTTACRGCAGTGTCTGACCTGGATTTAAAATCCTCTCATACTGGAGTCAAAAGATTTCCCCCAGATTATTTCCCCAGCATTTGGCCTTTCTGATGGTCAAAAGGTTTCCACTTGTGTTGAACCAAAACATCCTTTTTTATAGTTTATTTTCACTATTTCTTTTTGTCCATGAACACTTGTCACCCTCAGCTTTGTACCGATTTTTCTCTTGAAGTATGTCTCAGCAGCTGGAGAAGCTATGCCTGCCACTGTAAAACGTCAAATTTGTAAGAGGCATGTAAATGGTTTCCCTAAGGCTCCACCTTTCATGAGCACATACACACACATCCACATGTTAGCATTCTCCTCTTGTGATTTTGGGAAGTTCTCTTGTTCTGCCATGGAAAGAGAAAAGGAGATCTGCCTGCCCCAGGCAACATGACCAACTCTCCCCAAAGTGAAGTGGGACATGAACTGGAAATAAGATGCCAGAGTCCAAAAGTGAAGTGGGATGCAGTTCACCTCCCGTGTGAAATGGCTGAAAGGCAGGGAACTCCCTGTGAGCAAGTCATGCCCAGCTCCATTTATAAGCACTGGAGGCAAAAAAATTACAAGTGATGAATTTGGTTCTGACCTACCTGTCAGGCAGGTGAGTCGTGCCCCAAAAGTGCTTCTTTCCCTGTTTGAGCCTGAAGCTGGTCTAGACAGCTCACCCAGAGGGAAACAGTGACAGCACCTCCCACACCTCAGAATATGGAGGAAAAGGAGTGAGGCCAAGCTGAGAAGCTCCAGCACCAAAATCTAAGCCTGGGCAATAAAAAGATCAGGGTATTTTCATCTTGCAACTTGGAAAACATTCCTCTGCCCCTAATCTTTGCTCTTTGTTTTCTATTTCATTGTAACCTCTTTATGTGGAGTCCAACAAACAGGTCTCTGCAGTTTTCAGATGTCCTTAAACTGCAGAAAACTGTGAGAGAAGAGAAGAGAAGAGAAGAGAAGAGAAGAGAAGAGAAGAGAAGAGAAGAGAAGAGAAGAGAAGAGAAGAGAAGAGAATGGAATATTTCAGTTAGAAGGGACATACAACGATCAGCAAGTCCAACAGCCCAACCATTTCAGGGCTGACTAAATCTAAAGTGTGTTATTAAAGGCACTGTCCAAATGCCTCCTAAACCCTGCCAGGCCTGGGGCACCCAGCAGCTCTCTGGGAAGCCTGTTCAGTGTCTGACCACACTCTTGGTAAAGAAAGGTTTCCTTATGTCAAGTCCAAACCGCTCACGCATCCTGAACCATGTCTACCGTACCCTGAGCAAGACTGGCTCTTGGCTGGCTGTGCTTTGATGAGGGCAGAAGAAAACCTCACTTTCAAGCCCCACAGGAGGATAACTGGTGTTCCCAGACATGCCTCACGGGAGGAAGGTGGGTTGGGGTGCAAGTGTGAGAGGTGCATTGGCAGGGCGAGCTGCACTGTGGAAGTGGCTCCAGAGCTGGCAAGTGCTCGCCCTCACTAATGTGCCAGCCAAGCTGCTGGGCACTGGAACTGGTGCYAGCACAAACCCAGACTGACTACTCTTTCAGAACGCAAATGTCCCTGATGGGGAATTTTTACGATACCCCTTGAGGAAAGTGAAACACACATTTGTTCTTAAAGACAGAAGAGAAATTTAATGAACGCTGTATTGGGCAGAGTCCTACTGCAATACAGGGTTCTACGTGGAGCCTGAGACGATGCATCACAAGCAGATTCCTTCTATTGCTCCAGCAGCAAGGAGTCATTTAGTCTCTGGCATTTCTGCTTCCAGGCAGTTTAACCCCCCCTTGTATTTGGCTCTCTTTGCCCTCTGTGCCAGATAATTTGTCACAAATTTCCCCCGCTGAGCAGTTACAATCAGTATTTCCTTCATCCCAGATAAGACCCTGGAAGCAAGAATTATGCTCACATGTGTGTAAAAGAGAGCAGGCTGCAGTGATGTCCTTGTTTCCTGTGACTACAGGGATGACCCAAGTGCAGCTCCCGCAGCAGTGAGACAACTCTCCAGGAATCTGCCTTATGAGGAATCATCTCCGGGTCCAAGCTGAGAACATGATCCAGCTGGAAAGTTCCTTGCCCCACCTCCTTGACCACCCATGGTCTGGGGTTTATTCAACAGCCCCCGGAGCTGGGAGTTTTCATYAGAACAGAGGATTAAACCAGGAGTGCACACAGTGGGCGTTAAGGACGAGAGCTGCTCTCAAGCCAGGCCYCAACAAGAGTGGCAAAGCCATGCTCAGAGCTAGTGAGATGTGCCACCATTTCATTAACTAATGAGCTGCCTTAACCCCATCCTGACTGGTAAGAAAAGCTTAAAAATGGAGATTAAGTGAAGTGTTTGAGGAAGCACATCCTGGACTGCAGCCAGGCAGAGTCGTACCTTTGAGAAAGGGAGGCCCTCCAGCGTAATGTCAGCAAGACTCCTTTCAGGAGGTTCTCTCACTACCCAAAATCCAGCAGGATGTACTGGCCAGTGACGTTGCCCAGAGAAGTTGTGGCTGCTCCATCCCTGGAAGTGTTCAAGGCTAGGTTGGACCGGGCTTGGAGCAAATTGCTCTAGTTGAAGGTTGAGCTTTGAGGTCCCTTTCGATCCAAATCATTCCATGATTCCATGATTTTATGATTCTATGTCTGGGTGGTCCCTTCCCTCACACAAGGGACTCATGGCAACTCTCAGGGTGGAGAAGGTGTTAGCCCTGCATGCCCCAGGTCGAGGCTGCAGGTGCAGGCTGAGGAGCTCTGTGCGAGGCTGTGGCCAAACCAGCTCCTGGTCACGCAGGAGTTGTCTCCTATAAGGAATGGGAGGCTCTGGGTGGCAGAGGGTTGGGTGCAGATGTGCAGCTGGCATTTGGGCTGAGAGATAGGTGGGAATCAGACCTGGGGAGTGATCTGCAAGCCATGGGAAGAGAATACATAGGATCTGCCAAGAAGGTGAGTGGGATCATTGGACTGCCAGCATTGCTGCCGAGCCTTGCAGAGCAGCACCCCAGAACGAGCATTTACAGAACAGATTTTGCAAATAGCCTGAGAGTCCAAATTACAGATCAACAAACACAGCCAGATGGACACTGCTGCCTTCTGGACATCTGCATCATTTATTGATGCTATGAGGACTCAGCCATGCTGCCAAAACTGGAGGCACAGGCCCTTTGCCAAGGCTATGCCCAGCACATCCTCCTGATCTGCCACAAGGACAGAACAAACTAACCAGGGCTCACACTGTGAGCAGGAACCTGGCCCGGCTGTCCAGCCTTCCTGTGAAAACCTGCCCTGAAAGCCAAGCTTTAGGAAAACTCTGTCCTGCCAGTTGGACCATCTGTCCTCCTCCAACTCATTAATGAGCTACATTCTTACCTTTGCTTGTGTAGTTTTTCAGCTCTGCTAGTTCTGTTCAAGCAGCTTCGCTTTAGCTTTATATAGACAACAATACTGCCCTGGAAATCTGTCACTGCAAAAGATACCCACATCCACAACCTTTTCACATCTGCGTGAGTGAATTAAACATTTCCCAAACTGGCACRAGATCAAGCAGCCCAGACCCTCCCACAACCTTGCTATCAAACTCTTTGAGCCTCCAGAACAACGTGGTGGATCCAGCCTGTCTAACGGGACTGGTGTCGCTCCACAAGGAGCCCTGAACATGCCCAGGAGCCACTTGGAAGAGCATCAGCTGGCCCAGGTGCCTGCAGTGGCATGAGCTGTCTCTTGGTATCGTTGACTCAACCACTGTAATGGGGCAGAAGAGGTTTTTTGATGATTAACAGTGGCTCATCTTTCACTCTGATTTTACTCCACATTAAGGCTGTTGCAGTAGCCAGGAATCCTGGAGCCTGCTGCCTTCAGAATCCTTCTGGAGTGGTTGCTGGAGGCACAGGGATCTCCAGTGCTTATATATCATTAGTGATCTCATACGGCTCAATATAAAAAGAAAAAAAAAACCAACCAACAAAACCAAACCAAACAATTTAAGCCTGTAGCACAAGGAAGAAGGCTCCCTCTGTGCAAATATAGCCTAAAAATCCCCAGACCATATTCCTGGAGGCACTGCAAAAGGTGGTTGAACATAAAAGCTGTGGCTGTCTTCTTCCCCCTTTTCAGCGGTTAGTTTTGTCTGGTTGGGATTAGCACAGCATTGAACACGTCAGTTAGGCACAAAATTGTTGTCAGCACTAGAAAAATCACTTGCCCTGTGGACAAGCTTAATGCACAATGAGCTGCTGTGGTGAGGGCACAGGCTCAGCATGTCCAGACACGGGCAGTGAACACAAGAGCTGTGCTGCTCCTCTGCGATGAACGAGCACACTCCTCGGTAGAGTTCCACGGAGAGCTTTGTCTCTCAGTGCGAGTGCAGATCCGATTTACACCCATAAAAACGCGGCACTGAGTGTGCACAGAGCCCAGGACGGTGTCAGCTTGTCTTTCGCAGCCCACGCTCGGCACTGGCACATCAGTGCTGCACACAAAGCCGTGGTAACCTGATTGAGAGGGGAAAAGGGCAGCCGTGAGCAGATGCCATCTGCCAGGGAGCTGAACCTGARCCACTCTGCCCTGGAACAGGGACTCTGGTGTCAGAGCAGAGCTCTGCTTGCAGGGGTGAAACACAGAGCAATTGACCTTTAGGCGACAGTTCGTGAAGTGTCAGCTCGAATGACACTGTAGGGAGGGGGGTGGCTGTTATTAAAGGATATGATACCACCCACAAGCAGGAAAATAACAAAACTCCCCTGGGAAAAAAAGCCTGTGATTTCTCCCTGCCCGTGTTAGACTTCTGGCTCGCTGCTTCACAGATCCTCCATGGGAGACAAGAGCTTATCACCAGGGTACCTGCATTTCTCATAAGAGGTAAATTGCCTTTTAACTCCTCTCCATTGCTTTATAACCGTCCTACTTAGATCTAATGATTTACAAAAGTTTACAAAGCATTTTCCATGACCTGGAATGCTTGGCAGCTTGTGAGTAGAGCAAATAGCTTAGCTGGGATAATAGAGAGGAAATCCACCGAAGAGCTCAAGTCATTAAGATGTTTGCATTTGATGAGACAACCACTACCAAGGGCCAGAGCAAAAGAAATGAGCCAGCGGTGCTCCTGCGAGGTGCTGCGAGGCATTTCTGCATCCATCACCTGCCTTCCCAGCACTGCCAGAGCTGCTGGCTCAAGTCTCTTCCCAGTGCACCGGCTTGATCGCTTTCTGCCCAAAATCTTGAGAAGCTACAACACACAATTCAGCGATTCTACACAAGGAAATAAATAACAAATTAAATCCCACAGTGACCACATCTGCATCACTCCAAACACTTCGAGAAGGGCTGAGGCAGCAGGTGCCTCCCTTAGAGCTCTCTTCGGGAAACAGCATTATTAGGTGGAATTAAAAACCTCTTCATTCCCAATCTCCATTGCTGTGGCTTTCATTCGTATTTTACAACTTTAGGGAAAGCATTTTATGCTTTATTGCTGAGTGAAATGCATCCTTCTTCCCGGGAGTAATTGGGCAGCAACTGCCCAGAGAATGGGGAGGACCATTGCAGGAGGACAAGGGGCTGCCGCTGTGAACTCTGAGGAGTCAAGGGGGAGGTGACAGCCTGCAAACACAGGAGCCCTCGGGCTCTTTTTGGGTATACCCATTCATGCCAAACACCTTGGAAAGGGAAGCTGAGACAATCACAAGTACTTTAGGAGCATCAGATGGAAAGAAAGATTTTATCTTTGTCATTCAGCCCCAGGGGCACATACAAAGGGAGGCAGAAGGGATCAGGATTGCAAGCAAATAAAAAAAGCTGTTTCACACTGGTAGTTTAGAGTCAGACACAAGAGTGAGGCAATGTGGTGCCAGGGCCCTTGTCCCTGCCCAACTCTCAGCTCCACTGTGGGAGACCCTGTGATGCCATCAGGACTTCCGTCCACTTGTTCCAGGACACTTGACCTTCTTCCTGCTGTCTCCTACTTTGCTTTCTCCCCATAGGCTCCAGTTCCTGGAGCACAAAAAACCAGGGCAGTTGCCAGCGCTCAGGTGGGAGATGTCACACCGAGGCATGTGTTTCACCCAAACTGTCAGAACATCACGTGAGGACTGACACTGGGTGGTTGTATCTGAACTAATCCACACAAACTCCTTGGTTTTTCTCTCCAAATGACTGTGGCAACTCAGCATGTCCAGGTGGTATCTGGAAGGACAGTGCCTGCCCTTCCAGAGGGACATTAAAGTCATCCCTAATTTGGCTCATTATCTGCTGAGTCCCCGGGTGTCATTTCAAAAGCTCACAAGAAACAAATTAATTCAGAGCAATGTACATTGCACACAGTTGCATGGAATTCTTTCCCAATCCTTTTCCCTTTGTAGGACTCAAAACAACGCAGGATATTTTATAACTAGACAAACACTGTGACAGCAGTAATTGTCTGCCATAAAGAAATGCCAAGACAAATTAGATTAGGCACAGGTACAGTGATGAAGTCTTTGAAACCCGCTTCTCCACAGGGTGTCTCTCGCAATGTCACTGCTTTCAGACATGGCCCTCTTCTGACACAGCACGGGTGCTGTCCCAGGGCTATGGAGTTCCTCGCCCTGCACAAAAACATGAAGTTTTCAGACAGGAAATTGCTGGGATTCACATAAGACTGTGTTAGTAACAGTTTCATGGGTGCTTCGTGGATGCTGGATTTGCACGTATGCCCTTCCTCACCATTCATAAATACATGCACAAGCGTCATTTTATTCACACAGATTTTGGCAAAAGGCCCATTGAATTCAGCAGAGAGAAGTCCATTGACTTTGGTAGACTTTGCACATTGTGGGTGAGAACAGATGGAGGCTCCATTCACCAGTTGCCACTCATTAGTTAAAGCTTATTATTGCTAAAGAGTTTTGTTAATGCGTTTACAAATGGAGCATGATCCAAGTGATGTAACCACCGCTGAGTGCTGGAGAATGGCAGATGTGCTCTCCCACCACGGATGGAGTGAACAAAGGACACCCCTGTCTGCACAGGGCTTACAAACTGGAGTTTACTGGCCCACTCTTCTCTGGACCTGCAGAAGGCAGCAGGTCTGCAGCCRGGGCCATTTGCTCCCAAGGAAAAGGCAGTTTCCAGCACTCCCAGTGTGAGACACCGCAGAGCTGGCACGGGACAAGGAGAAAAGAAGGCASGTGTGAGCACAGGCCCTCTCTGCTGCCAACAGGAGGGTCCCCTGGGTTCGGGCAGGAGCTACACTGAGCCTTTCCACAAGCTGTAGCTACACGGAGTGGAAACTCTCCTTGCTGTATGAGAGAGCAAGTAGTCCCATTTCCCGAGCACAGCCAGGGGAAGGGATGTCTTCTAGAGAAAAAGATCTCCCTACACATGGCTGCTGCAGCTTTGGCCAAGATCTGTCCTCCAGGGACCCACACCTTTGTGTTTCTCAAAGCTGGATCTCCTTTCCATGGAGCTCCACAACTCCATGTAGCAAAGAAAATAAGGTGGGGACTGCCCAGTGGCTCATGGGCAGGCAGTGCTCAGCAATCAGCTCTTGCAAAAGGCAGGGGAATTTATATTGCCCATGGAGCCACAGGGTTATAACAGCCTTAAAATAATACAATCCCAGGATGGTTTGGGTTGGAAGGGACCTTAAAGCCCATCCAGTCCCACCCCTTGCCATGGGCAGGGACACCTTCCACTATCCCAGGGTGCTCCAAGCCCCAACGTGGCCTTGGACACTTTCAGGGACGAGGCAGCCACAGCTGCTCTGGGCAACCTGTGCCAGGGCCTCCCCACCCTCACAGGGAAATGTGCCAGTAGTTCAGAAATTTCTAGCATTAATAAATCAGGGAAGCCAAAGGCTGTCCCAAACAAGCTTAAAAGAGAAGCTAAAAATCCATGTTGATTTTATGGCATAAGGTTAAAAATAAAAGACTTGGGCTAATCTAGAGGAAGCACTAACAGTTCTGACATGGGAGTAGTTGGATGGAGAGGAATGGCTTAGTCCCAAGTGAGAATGCAACCAGCAAAAACAGATCACTGAACAACAAGGAATATTCTTCTCACTTCAAGCCAGAGGCTTGAGCCCATGGGATTGCTTCTGCAGAAAGTGGTGTGAGAAACACACCTGGCACACTCAACACAAAAAACTTCCCCTTCTGCAGGTCAGCACCTGAGCTGGTCTGAGCAAATCAGCTTCTCGGACAGATACAAACAATCAGCAGTGATCTATGAAATAGCCCAAAAAATAGCACTGTGCACACACGTGGGAAGAGGTAAGTAATTTCAGTTCCCAAACATCTGATAAAAATG
Organism: Amblyornis subalaris; assembly: GCA_018881555.1. Classification (NCBI taxonomy): domain Eukaryota; kingdom Metazoa; phylum Chordata; class Aves; order Passeriformes; family Ptilonorhynchidae; genus Amblyornis; species Amblyornis subalaris. The sequence continues at coordinate 1,847,954 of JACAXG010000126.1, forward strand.
TGTCAGTGTAGCTGCTCACACAGTGGCACATTCCAGTTGTTAATTACTGGTGTGCTGTGGATGGAGAATGTCTTCTGCCGTTGGAGCCCGGGCACTGGGCAGCCCCACATCTCCTGGGGCTGCTTCGTGCTTTAGCTAGACAGCATCAAAGGTGAGCGACAGACACGTTGCTGTCCCTGAGGCATCACCTACAACTGAAAACTGAACTTGAGCTTCCTGATTATGACGTCTTCTCTGTGTTCACAAATGTGATGGTGGGACTGTGTTACAGCTTGGGGGTTCTCACCTCACCAGGAAAGCACAGTTCTGGTCCTGGGAAGCAGAAATCCTCCCTAGAAACACAGAAATAACATAGCTGTGTCCTCAGCAGGCTTTCATTTCTTGTGCCGGTCTCTGTGGCTTGGGGTTTCCGAGGTGGGAAGCTGCCCATGGTGTCAGGTGTTTCCCTGCCCTCAGGCACTCACAGTGCAGTGTTCTGCTTTCCTTCCATGGAAAGACCTCCAGAGAAAGATCTTCTTGACCCTCCCACCCAGGCCCTACATCATCGCAAACCACRTGAAGGAGCTGGGACATCGCGCGCGAAAGGATGTCACATGCCTTCAGTGGAGGTCTTTGATCCCTGCGGATTCACTCACTGCCAGGTGCTCACACCACCTTGGTACTGGGAAAGAGCAGGGCCAGAACTGCCAGAAGACAGGTTCTGACCACTGACTGTGGGCTTTGTATGAGATCCTGGCAAGACACACTCACAGATGAACTGTGTCCAAACTTCCTCATGAGATCTGTCACCGTGGCCTGGCTGCACTTGTTGGGACCAAGAGGCAGCTGCTCAGAGGCCTTGATTAATGGTTTCTGCTTATTGGCACCATGAAAGAATGTTCCAACTGACTCAGAGTGAGCTGCAGACTGGAAGGACCTTCTGTGTGAGAAGAGTTGTCCCTCAGCTGCTTCGTTTGGTTTTCAGGTAGTTGTGTCACCTGAGCCAAACAGAGCAGGAGCTGGCCTTTGTCATACTGCAGTGTGTCCAGGAAAGTACATTTGCATGGGTGTGAGCTCACATGATTCACCCACCATCAGAATCAGACAAAAGCCTCGTTTTCATGCTTATTAGAGCAGGGGTAGCCAGTGGGAATTTCCCCTTGCTTGCAAAAATGGCATTTTGTTTTGTTTGAAGTAAGAATGTCTAAATAAAAATATTGTTTCTGCACTTGGAAGAAAAAAATCTGTCGCACCAGGTACCTCTGGCTGCCTGAACTCTGGCTAAATAAAATGGAGGTTGGTTTTAAAATCAGTGGAGTCTGGCTGGGACAATGCAGTTCACAGGTTACCTATAAAGAGCTGACTCACCAGAAAGCTCCTCACGAGACATGCATGAGCCAGCAAGAGCTTGTTCCAGTGGTCAAGCACTGGGACAGGGGCCAGAGGGACCACAGAGGGTCTGTCCTTTGAGACTTTCCAAACTTGCCTCGACAAGACACTGAGCAACCTGTGCCAGCAGCGCAGTGAGATCTGTCTGATTTGTGCTGAGATTTTACATTCTATATCCCAGTGGTGCTGGACCACATCAGAACAGAAATCCTTGCATGGAATCATGCCAGAGTCATGTTAGATGAACAAAACCTGCTGTTTCTACACTTCTTAAAGTGGTTCAGGGAAGAAAGTGAACACATATGAGTTATAGAGGAACTGAGCCTTCCAATACCTGCTTTCTCTTTCTGCTTCAGGGCTTTTTGTCAAGACTACAGGAACAGCATCTCTTGGGGCAGAAAACGGCTTGAAGGGCTTGTGTTATTTTTTTGCCATCTCATACATATCCTTCCAAGGCTGAATTTGGTCTTGTGGTGGTCTCAGCTGTGGTTGATGAGCTGGTGTGTGTGAATGCCTTTTGTACAATAAGTGAAACGTGGATCTCTCAGGCAGACTGTAACCAAGCTTTGTGTCTGGGGCAGGTTACCCTCACCTCAGGCAGGTTACCTCTACCTCAAGTCTCTTCAGCATTGAGCTATTTTTACAACATCTCCTCTTTAACCATTTGGCTTGACCCTGTACCTGCTGCCTCCCTCCCCGTGCAAACCCACGCATCCTGCAGCCCACAGATGCATCTGCACACGTCATGCTTCCCCATATGAGCCACCCTGGTGGGTTGAGGAAGTCTGTCTCTTGCTTTTTTGACATCTGTGGGCATGCTGAACAGCTTTACTGAGAAAGCCATTATTTTCTACCCAGGATTAATTCATATGCTGCAAAAGGCCACTCCTTTGGTCTGTAAGGCCACGCCTGGCCCAGACCTGTCCCTGTGCTCTTCTGCACCCAATGAAGCTACTTAAAAAACATGGTCTCCTTCCAATCAGTTCCTGGAATAAAGATGGAGGGAAAATGTGGTTTATCTATATTTTCATGCTGATTCTTCAAAAACAAAGCATGCAAAAATTCTGACTCCAGGTACAGTCCCACCAGTGAAACCATTTCAGGAAGGAGAGGGCCACAAGATGCTTCTAGAAGGCATCATTGTGCCAAGCTCAAATCCAAGTACTTCTCAAGTTGTCAGATTTGGGTGGTTGGGCTTCCTAAATAAAACTTGAAACTTTCTGCAACAAGCAGTTACCATAAAAAACAAGGTAAAATCAAACTCCTACATTTTTGGGGAAAAATGGCGCAGGCCAAAGATGGCATCTACTCCCCGTGCAGAACCAGCCCTCCTCGCCCGTCTGCCCTCGTGCTCCAGCACAGAGGGCACCGTGGGCAGGGGCGGCCCCTGGCACAGYGGCCATCGACTGGCACAGCTCCCGGGCTGGGCAGGAGSRTCACAGCTCCGTCCCCTCYTCCTGCTGCTCCTCTCCACAAAGGCACCGATCTGTGCACCCGGGGCAGACCCAGGGAGCACCAGGAGCCGGGGCCGGGGCTGTGCAGCTGTAAGTGGCTGTGGAAGAGCAGCCTGGCTCTGTGGCTGGTATCAGTTAGTGTGTGCAGAGGCTAAAAATAGAGACCCTCCACTCTCACAATGACTCAGAGATGCAGAAGGGAAACCCACAAGCTCAGTGCTTGGCTGTCCCCTGAGCTGATTGAAAGTTTTCATTTAAAACTTTGTTTTGACACAAAACGGCTTTTTGAAAAACAAACTAACAAAAAAAAAAAAAAAAAAAGAGAAACCAAACCTCCTCTCTCACCAGCAGAGCTGCTGGGAAGACTTCTCATTTGGCCCAAGTCTGGGAGAAGTCTTGGCCAGTAAAGCATGACATTTTGCAATTTTTAGATGCTAGTTGGCCAACCCCCTGCAACTATTTACCTGCTAARCTCTTTCTTGGAGACCTGTGAGACCAGATGAAATGGTGAAAGGCATGCCAGTTCTCTGGAACTTTCATAGGGATACAGTTCACTTTCCAGGCAGCTCTAATTCCAGCTCAGGAAGAAAACACATCCACCAGCTGCCTCACTGAATCCCACAAGGAGGGGATCCTTCGGTCTTTTAACTCCCTCCATTTGCCCCCTGCATCAGGGGCTCCAGCCATTGCCACCCAGGTGTTGGCCATGCCATGGGTGATTGCAGTCTGCAGGGGAGCCAGAAGGGCACTGGGGACCCATGGGGAGGTCCATTACTGCTTCAGCACTATCCTGCCCATGAGGAGAGCAGGTCCTTCCTCCCCAGCGTCTGTTTATCTGCCCCATGGTTACAGGTCGTTGTAGGATTGGTCAAGCAGGTGCCTATAATGCTGGAGACTTAATCCCCAGAGATGTTCAAAATTACTGGACAAAGCCAGGAGCATCCTGCCCCAGGTCTGACATGGGAGGTTGGACCAGTGACCTCCAGGGATCCTTCCAACCTTAGTGTTTCCATAGTGTCACCCCTCTCTGGCTTTCATGCCTGGTGGAGTTGAGCRGGCACAGCCTGAACTCCTGAGAGCAGAGCAGCAGAGCAGACCAGGGCAGCCTGGCACCAGCCCAACCTGCTCTCCAAGCCTCCTTTGCTTCCACTTGAGCCAGAGCTGGACTCATTTTGTCCTTCCCTATTTGGAAGTGAGGCAAGGAGAGGCAGCACTGGGACACTCCTCATAGGAGTCAGGGACCGGGACAAAAACCCCTCAGTGCCAAGGTGAGCCCTGTGTCTGCCCTGCCAGCTCCACCTCCACAGAGGGCCCGGGCACCAGTCGGGCTCTTTGTCTCCTTCCACGGTCCCAGAAGGCCAGGTGGGCCCTGGGTGGAGCCGTGTTGGACTGTGGCTCTGCAGGTGCATCCCCATGGCACACACGGGGCTGTGGAGCTACAACTCAGCCCCCACCACGGCCAGGAGAGCAGGGAAGGAGACCTGAGCAAACAGATCTGCTGCTGAAGCTCATTCTGTGGGAGCCATCAAGCATTCACTGGGCAAGAGCAAGTCAGGGGTGCCCATCCTGCACTGCACACACCCCGAGCATCCTCGCTGCCTTCGCTCCCCTCTGTTGTAGCTTCAGCCCGAGCTCCAGCACAGACAGCCCAGCCCTAAGCAGGATCACACACCTACAAGAGGTCTCAAAATGCTCCATTAAATCCCTGCAGTGCCAAAGGCCTCAGGGAAGAGCTGAGCCCTGACGGGTACCAGAGCAGGAAYCTGTCTCAGCCCCCATCTCATCCCTGTGAGGCACAGCCTGCATGTGGCACCAGAGCCAGTCTGGGGCCCCCTGGGCAGCCCTGGTCCCCCAGAATGGGACTGGCCCAGCAGGACAMACAGCTGGACCCACAACTGGAGCACCTTGCCAGCTCCCACGGGATCACCAGCCTTGGGTCCCTRTGATACAGGACAAGGGGAGACAGTGAAAATGAAATCAGCTGAGAGTGCCGAGCTGCCAGTAATTCCYGTAGACAGCTGGGAGAAGAAAGATCTCAGGAAGCCTCCCCCCTTCACTGTCAGGATCAGCCCTACCTAAACTAATAGACCATCTGCCTGCTGGCCCGGCCTGTGACCCCAGCAGGGCAGAGCCGGCCGGCAGCCAGGGATGAGGGGGAATCAGTTCCTCCAGCTCAATCCAGAGCTCCCATGCTCAGCACTAAGAGCTGAGATCTCTCCACTGTTTGCTCCTGCTGGGCATTCCCTTTCCAGAAGCCCATCCCCACTTTACCCACCCTTGGCTCTTATCCCGAGGAAGGTGATGGAGGCAGCATGTTGCCCCTTGTCACCACATGCAGTCACAAGTGTCCCCTGTGTGGCAGCGGTCACTGCTCCCATGACCTTGGCGTGGGCTTTTCCATGTCCTGCTGAGTACCACCTGGAGCTTCAGCAAGTCTGGCAGGAATGAAACGGCCTGTCCTGAGCTCACCTGGGAGCTGACACTGCCACGAGCATCTGCCATTGAAGAGATGGCATGTGGGGACCCCRGCTCTGGCTGAGGAGCCACTGCAGTGGTCACCCATGGCCACCCTCCAGCTCACTCATGCAAGTGCCTCACAGCCAGTCTCTGGCTCAGGACAGGGTCCAGCCCATGCTCCCATCAGTTTCTGGCTCTGAGGAAATCCAGGTAATAATTTCTGCCGCAAGAACAACGAAGTTATCAATTAAATCATTGAACCAGAAAATTATTTCATAATCAATTCAAATCTAGTCACTTTTACATTCCATTTTTCTCACCAGCAAAGTCAGATTGTGTTTGGGATTAGCCAGGAACATTTTGTTCCAGATGAAACAAAATTTCTGCTTTTATTATGGCCTCTGTACCTAAGTCAGGTCCTTGGCCCTTGGAGGGTTGGTGCACTTCTAACTGAGACCCCAGGGCTGAGGCTGCTGTAGGACATGGGGTGTTTGGGCTGAGTTCTGCCTCCACAAGTGGCTGTTCCCCACTCTGCAGGTTTGGAGATCTCTCTGGGCCCCCCACACCTCACTCCTGGAGAGCCACTGTCGACCAACTCTCCCAAGCAGGAGCAAGATCCCTGAGCCCACAGGAAGGACCATAATCCCYGGGATGGCAAGATGTTCTCACTCTCCATGGGCCATTAAATATTTCATTATTCTTCACAGAGCAGAGAAGACTGAGACAATTTTCCGCCCCCTGGCTCTGCACACCCACAGCAGGACAAAGGCACTTCACAGCTCGACGGCTGTGGGAGTCCAGCCCCAAACATCTGATTCAAACCAAAAAGTCTTGTCCAGTTTCCTGTGACTATCACTGGCATTTCCACGAATGCCACACTCACTGCGAGAAATGTCACTTTCTGTTAATAACGATACTTGAGTTGGTGGAAAACACTGGGAATTTTTCCCTCATGAGATGAAATGGTATTTTGTTTTGATCTGAATCAAGATTTTCTTTTAATTTTAGTCTGAAAATTTTGGAATTGATGGCTCTTTTACTTTCTCAGCTTCTTGTCCATCCTCTCTGAGCTGCCAACCCCCAGGGTATCCCGGTTAAGGYTCGGAAATTTGTTGATACAGGGCAGGATTCGGATCCCCATGAAACTGTCAGCTGCACTTAAATGCAACATTTTTGCTGTTACAAATAACCAGAATAGATGTGTGAGGATCTGCTCTGAAATAGGGCACTGGGACAAAGAGAAAAGTACAGTGTGCCCAAAATGTTCATGATGAATAACAGTACAGAAATGTCAATGCTCCTACACACCAGCCCATCATTGAATGCTTCCACTTTAGTGAAATGACAAACAACTTTTTGATGCTTTCAGCACAGCACAAACCAAACTCTATCCACATCTGCCTTACAGTGTCAGATTCATGCAGGAAGCAGAAGTGTTCCTGTGAGATTATCATCTCCGTCTAGAACATGCTTGTGAAAGGTGAGAACACAATGCCAGCACAGTGTAGAGTTCCTGATGCATCTCTGTGCATTTTATTAGTGATAGCATTGTCAAAATGAGACATAATGCTCTTTAGTTCCCTTTTTTTGAAAAACTGACTTAAACGAGTTTCTGGGCACTTGCTCAGAAATTTATTCTTCCTGGACCTTAAAATAACCCTTCCAACTCAGTCCTTTCAGACCACAGCAGAGCATTGCTGTGTGATGGCTAACGCGCCTTTAGTAGCACTCAAGGKGTTTAATTCTGCCACCACTGTTTCTCTTTAAATTCCCATGAAGAAATGATGATTCCCAGCCCTGAACAGTGCACAGTGGGAAAGCTCGAAGAATTGAAAAATCTGCTTGTTTTTAGGAGGAGCTGATCCAAATTTCCCTACTTCAGGAAAAGCAATCTAAGATGCTGTTGAACAGCAGCATTAAGACAAGAAGTCTTCTCTCACACTGAGAGACCAGGGGGGCTGTTTTGCCTCTCCCACCTTCTCTTCTGGCTGAGGGCAGGACCAGGCTCCCTTGGGGCTGGTGATGTCCTTTTTGAAGGGTTTAAGTCAGGTTCTCACCTTTCTACCATGGCATGAGGAGAACTCTYCTCCCTCTAAACGAGGTGGTTGAGAGGTCAAGGTGGGACACCCTGAATTTGGGATTATGCAGAAACACTCATCTCCAAAGATGGGTAGTAACACSTATAGAAGCTATCCTGGGATTAGTTTAGGAGCCATGGACACTTCTATCTTCAGCAATCAAGTAGGTTAGGGAAGTATTTTGGTTTTGTAGGCAGCATTCRTGGACTGTGCTGCCAGTTATGGTGTCCATGCTTCACAACAAATGTGGGCAAATTAGAACTTGCCTGGGATTTTTAGATTTCTTTGAAAATTTGCAGCAAAAGTGTGAAAAAAATCCTGCATTCTTTATCCAGAAGAAAACATAATTTGAGGTAGTAACCTCTGACTCCTGCTGAGTGGTAAATGACCTGACTCCTTCTTGTGGCTTTTCTCCAGATCTGCTGGTGACTCAGCTGTCCCACACGTGCCAGGAAGGATGGCTAGCCCTGAATTCCATTCTGTGCTTGGCTGTCCTGCTGAGCCCACTGAGCTTACAGTGCAGGAAAAGGCTTCCCTTGCGAAGCACTTCTGAGTGCTCCTCATTCAGCACCAAAGAGTCATGCTGGTCCCTCTGCTCTGCTCTTTCCATCCCAATGCCCCAACCTGAGAGGAAATGGGGCTGCATCAGCACAGAGGAGCTGAGATGATGCAGCTTGTGGCTGCACAAGCAGGGTTGAACTGGCCAAACAACAGTGGCATTTGGCAATGGTCAGTCTGGCACAGTCTCACCAGCTCTGCCATTTCCAAGACCTTCACTTCCATCCATAGGCAACTCCTATATTTAGCAACTGTGCCGCTGGCAGAGGCCCAGCCACCAGGATGTTGATTCAGACACCCAGACACTCAGCCACTTCCTGTTTGGATGCACTAAAATTATTTGCATCATTTAAAAAGTGATGTTGGTTAAGGGAAACAAAGCGTTATTGTCAGAGGAGGCTGAGCTGGGTTACGTGTCCATGCACAATGGAAAAAAAAGCAGAACAAAACACCTCCATCTCCCAGCACCAGCACTTTCAGACAATGTGTCCTGGAGCCGCCTTCACCCCTCCTCTGGCCCACTGGCACTGGCAYTGCCACAACAGTGCAGTAAAGCACTGTGATCCCCTGCTCAGCCTCCTCCCAGGGTGGCCCAATGTCATCTCCACCTACAGATCAGGAGCAGGGACATATCCAGATGTGATTTGCTGGCTGGAACAGGCAATAGGAAGCATCTGCTTTTTCTGCCACCAAAGCAGTTATGGGCACAGACAAGCTTTTCATGGCAAAATGCAGCTTCTCACTGTCACACAGTCTTTGCAACCCCACTGTGGGCATAAATGGGGCASCCCAGATCTTCATAGACTTCTGGTAACTCAAGGTCTGCAGACATGGATCCCCACCCTGGGGCTTTGTGGTGGTGGCCGTGTCTGTGAGCCAGACTCAGCTCTGTCACCCCTGCACCTCATGTCTTGCCAGTGCAGCTGCTGAGTGAAAGGGCAGACAGGACTCGCTTTGGGCCAGCTGCTGCTGGGTGAGGGGTGATGGGAGGACCCCTGCCCAGCTCTGCCGGGGTCTGTGTTTGCCCTTCGCAGGGTCACAAGGCCTGGCTGTGCCCCAGGGCCCTGCTGAGGTCCCACCCAGAGCTCAGCCAGGACACCTCACAGGAGCTGCAGGTACACAGAGGCGTCCTCTGCTCTCTCAGCCACCCCAGGCTGTGCATGCAGCCACTGCCTCTGTGGCTTCTCCACCTCCAGAAGAAAGGCAAAAAACAATTTGCAAAATATTTTCAGGGAGTCCTTGCAAGTGATCCCTTCCCTGCTGCACATCTGGTAACACCCAACTACTCCATGCTCAACTCCTCCCGAGCTCCCAGACACACAAACTCCCCAGACATTTACATGAAGGGAGTTGTCCTGGATGCTTCACATCCCATCTCCAAAATATGATCAATTTAGCCTTTCTTCTGTTTTTTTAAAGCCTTACTAAGCTATTCCCAGTGTCTAGGAAGGTTGATGACTCAATAGGTTTTTCCACACAGTCTGGACAAGCAATCTCTTGGCAAGGGTTGTTTATGACTTAGCTGCAGATGGATTTACCTATCCTGCCTTCTTTTTAGCTGAGATGTAATTAGTCATTTGGACTAGGAACTTTAAAAGTGGGCGGGTATCTTCGTACCTTGACTTTTACACCCACCTGAAAAACAAACAGCTGAGTACCYAAAAGTGAAGGTGACCCCGTTTCACTGTCCCTTTGAAAATGCTTTATCAAAGTGCATTTTCCAAGCCCAAATTAGGTGAGTGCACTGTTTAAGCTAAGGAATAAAAGGCAAATGGACAAATAACAAATCTCAAGCAGTAGCTTCTGAGTCACCCTCAGTCAATGACAGCAGCTCTGCAATCGGCATTTAGGTCATAACTGCATTGCTTTTGTATGTCCAGGAATATCATCTGGCACCCACAGCAGTAGCTGTGTTGAGTCAGCAAGGTAAACAAGAGTCAAAAACAGTTAAAATCTTATTTTTGTTACTGCATTTAGCAACTGTTTCTGACTATCTGTCATGGCAGAGCAAATCTGCAAAGTCACACAGCCCTGGATTTCTCAGAATAAAGTTGCAGTTTGATCATTGCAAAGTGTTTTAAACATCAGGTCAAAAGTTCCCAGTTCACAGTGTCCCAGAGTTCTTCAGGTTTGAATATACTTTTTGATTTTAGCATCTGATAGCACAGTCAGGTAAGCACTGATCATAACAGAAACTACCAGTGCGAGACGACAAGGATGTCCCTGCGACACGAGACCCRGAGCAGGGCACACAGTCCTTGTGCTTCCCCTGCACCTTCAGCTGGCAACAAGCACAATGTTTAGCAATCCTAAGCAAGCCTGGTACAAGTCAGGGGTGATGGTAGAGGGAAGGATCCTGAGCCCTTTGCACACAGAGGGCTGCCCTGCTGCCACCACCCTGAGACAAGGTCAGCACTGCTTCCTCTTCCAGGCCCAGCCAGGAGCCAACTCTCCCCCTAGTTCAGCACTCCATGCCTGGCCTTTGCAGCTCAGAGAGGTGCAATGTCCAAGCTCAGATTCCCAGATCCACCCCAAACTGCACACCCGAGTGCTGCCTGCACATTTTCCTCTGCATTGATCCTCTCCTTGTGAAAGGTGAGACTTTGTATTTTCAGCTTCATCTACTTTGCCCTCTCCCAGAACACACTGGAGCATGCAAGCTGATCACGCTGCTGAACAAAGATAAGCCTTTGATTACAGAGTCAAAATAAAGTTAAAAACATGGGAAAATACAAATACAAGGACACAAGACAGGCATAGAGCCAAGATCATTCCTGGTTCCTGCCCAGACTGCTTTCTGGGGGATATCCCAGCCTGCAGCTCCAGCTGCCATGCACCTGGCGACTGCCTGTAAGAGCAGGATCCTGCAACGTCACCCTGCTTTTCCCATCACATCTCTTTCATTCATTTCCTTGCTCTGTTTGGCTCATATTGCCATTTGATGCAAGTGCACAAGGGACTTCTTTTTCTCCACTCAAGTCTCCTTGCCCTTGCAGACCTCCTGACTTCTCCATTGAGTTCACTCCTTCAGGATTAAAACCCCTTCTTCTTGTCTGCAGAATGGTCACACTCTTTAGTAACTCTCGAGGAGCCTGCATTGCTCTCAACACTCCTCCTGTTTCCCCCAGAGTTCTTATCTGCACCCACACAGCTACATCAAGGGCAGCTACACCAGCCAAGAGCCTTTCTTCAAACAGCTTCCCCCTCCTCCTGCCGGTTTGGGGCTGCACTGTCACCCTGAGTGCTAACGTCATTCCCTAGCAGGTTCAGGGTGGAGGAGCTGGGTGTATTCCCGTGGATTTTGAGCAACTAACGCGGGCACTGGCTTTGCAGGACTTCTGGGCTCAAGGCAACCCAGCTCTAACAGCACAGAGAAGCCAACATGGGCCACAGCTGCCCACCATGCAGCCCAGCAGCTCAGGATGAAAAGAGTTGAGGCAAGGAGCTGGGCTGGGACAGAGCTGGGGGGTGTTGTCCATGGATGTCACAGGCACTGGTGGAGTTGTTTATTGAAAGAATTTGCAAACGACTGTAACTGATTAAGAAATGGAGTCATTATGCAATCTGCTGATTACAGAGAAAAAGKTTATTAATCCTCCAGACAGGCCCAGTAAAGGCCTTGTCAAAACATTAGGGAAGATGCTCTGAGGAAGAAAAAAGGCATGTTGTGTTGGTCATACCACACCTGATTGCCAGCTCTGCTGCACGAAGGATTAAACTGATTCAGCACCTGATTTGATCCAGACATCCCCTGGACATGGCTGGTTTGAGATTCATCTCCCTGGGGGCTAATCACATCACCTGAGGGTCCCATTGCAAGCTGTGGTAGAGTCCAACTCACCTGCTGAGCCTGTTAAGACCAGGGTTCAATCTCATACTAAGACACTGGTGTGCCTTCATCAGTCAGTGAAGTTTAGGGGAAGCTGGAGGTGCCAACTTCAGGGTGAACTGACCTTCTCTGGTATCTCTGCTGGCTCTGAATTAACCAGCTCTCCCAAGGAACCTCCCAAGCCTGGACACTGCTGATGGGAGACACCTCCCAACCCCTGGATGTAGGTGTGTTGATCACAACCTGAGTCTGACCCCAGATGTTACAGGAGAGGAAAACACCTGCATGCACTGCCCACCTTCCCARCCTGTGCCTCTCCTGGCTTTTTGACCTCTGCAGACCCTAAGAAACATTGTTGTCAGCAAAGCTCCTGTTCACACCAGAGGGCACAAGCTCAGAGCAGAGGTACAGGCCAAGTGCTGCCTTGCCCTGAGCCTTTTGGCTGTTTGACACCCTTCCTTTGGCCAGCCTCTCCAGACAGGAGCAGGGATGCTCAGCTGGAGCCCCACATGCCCCAAGCTACCTGGGAGCAGACAGAGCATCCCCCCATACCTCCTCTGCCAGAAGGACTTTGTACCCAAGGGTCACACAGCCCTGGCTGCTCACAGGGACCAGCTGGCACCTGAAGACAAAAGGAGAACCCAGACCCACCCTGGGGACAAACTGAGTGGCTGAGGCATCTCCAAGCCTTGGCATGTCTTGGCTCTAATAAGCACTGGGGCATTGTCCTCCACTGACCAGAGCCTTGCAAGCACAGAGCAGGGGCAGATAAACTGGCCCAGCCTGTCTAGTTAATCTGTGCTCAGTTCCTTTATCCTGTCTGCCTATATATAACCTCCCTCCCGGCCTCCTGCAAGCACTGCTGGGGGGAGCACACGCCAAGGGTGTGGGAGGGCTGGGCAGCTCAGTGGCAGCTCAGCTGCTGCCCTGGGCCAGGCATCGCTGGAATGTGAGGACGTGTGAGCAGCCCCACGTGCCTGGCCACACCTGGTCACAYAGGGGGGACCACGGGCTCCTCTGCACCCCCAGCACCAGGCTGTTTGGGGTGGCATTAGTTGGTCAGGAATGCAACCACGGACAGGCTGGGCTCGGCATCTGGGGCAGTCTCACGCCAGGACGGAGGTGGAGTGAGAGATGCAGAGCACAGGGGAATGAAAACACTCATAGGAGTAACAAATCCGTACAAACAGGAGGTTTGTCTTTCTATGAAGATGCTGGGAGTGACAGTTCAGCTAGAAAGAGAGGATGTGAAGACATGGCAGGGAAAATTGAAGGAATCTGTCCCATAATGGGACTGCTGGGCAGGATGGAGGGACACGGGGGCCAGGCTGGGCAGAGTGCATGGCTGAGGTGGGATGGAGGAGGCACAGGTAGGGTGTGTCTCCAGGCTGGTGCAGAGGAGCAATTGGAGTCCTGCAGCAGGATTTGAGTCTTCCTCACCTTTGGAGGCACAGTGTCCAGTGCAGACCAGTTTGCATCCCTCCCACATGGCCCGAGCCCTGCAGGATGCCCGAAGCCCCCCAGTCCCCACCAGTGGCTTCATGGCACACACTGCCACTGTGGACCTGGCACTGTGGGTTGCTGAGCCTGCTGAGAAAAGCTGGAGGAAAACCCCTGCTCACAGGGTGCTTCCTGCTGGAGGAAAAAGAGGAGAATCCCTGTCCTCCATGCTGTCAGGATGGAATTTTAGGAAATTCCCTTTCATCCTCACAGACGTGTTTTTTATTTCAGTATTGATCCTTGTGCTTTGAATGTGCTCTGTACCCACTTAGCCTGTTCCTGTAATGGAGCTGAGACAAAACACTCAAGGCTCATATCTTAATATGCTTTAAAAACCTCAAAATCATGGTATCCCTTCCCCTGGGTCTGTCTGGGAATGTGGGGCAGCTCCACCCCATCCTGCAGCCCCACAGGAAAGGCACCTCCCTGGGATCCAAGAGCTCTTGTCACGGAGAGCATGGTGGCAGCTGGGCCAGCCCCACCAAATCCTCTTTTCTTGCACCAGAATTCACGCAGGGTTTGCGCTGATGGTTTAAATGAATTTCCAAAATGCAGGTAGCATCAGGGGGACTGGCTGTGCCCATTTTGACAGCCCCACTTCAAGTAAAGAAGGTCTAAACTACAAAGTACCCTTACAACATGGGTAATTGCTCAAAACACAGAAAACACASCAAACAAAAAACAAAACAAAACAAAACAAAAACAACAACAAAAAAAACCACCATGCAAAACAAAACCCCATCAAATTAATGAAAAATAGGTATTCATATTTGGAAATCAAATGTTGGAGCTTTCTCTATAAGAATTACTTCCTGGATTACCTTTCTGGTTCAAGCAGGCATCTCCCCTTAAACAATAATAAATTCATGGGTATCATATTTAAAAGAAAATAGCCTATTAAATTAAGCAAAATAAATCAAAATGCTATAAGCAAACATTTTGCAGCATCTCCAAAACTTTTTCAYCATTCATTGGTTTTTCTTTCAGCTACAGAATTGTGAGACTCTTGCAAAAAGTTCCTGTCCACTCAAATCTACATTTTTGTATTTGCTTAAATCTAATATTTGACAAGAGGAAACAACACAGGTTTATGAGTGGTTAGTGAAGACTCTGCTTGTTGCAGTGATTTAATTTAAAGTCATTTCACATGAGGGATTCCACATCCTCTCCACCCTTGGGCATACCTTACATTCACTCTTCCTCAGTCTTTTCTCCTCTGCTTGCAAAGCCAAGACCTTCCACCTTGATGGGACACAGTTGGTCTTTGTATTAGGGTAAACTGGAACAAAATCCTATTTAGCTTACGTTCAGGGACACTCAGAGCTTCTAGAGGCAAGGGCTTATTCCAAGGGGATTTGTGGAGTTTGACACAGATAGGAGATCAATTGGAGAGACCAGAAACCTCAATAAGGCCAGGCAGACAGGGAAGCAGCTGGATGTCCTGATTCCTGCCCACCTGCGTCTGCTGGGAGGTGAAGCAGTGTGTGCATGGGACACACAGAGCCTGCTCCTGCGGGAGCTCATGTGTCCCAGACTCCGTTCTCTGTGGAGAAGGAGACTGGAAGGAACATGAAGGGCTCTGGCAGGAGGGGTCAGGACAGCTGAGTCTACTCCACGGGGAGACTACTAGAGGGGATGGGGGAACACCAGGAGGACRAGAATACCCAGGGCTTCTGCAGCAGCAGCTGAGCCTTGCAAGYGCACAGCAAGCACTGAGCCCAGGAATAGTCAGAGTGACAAGGAGACCAGGGGCAGTGCTGGCTGCCTGCTGCCCCAGCAGTGCTGCGGGTGCTTTGCTGGTGGGTCTGCTCTCAGGAAAGCCTGGCAGAGAAGGCTGCAGGGAACAAAGCCGTGGGTACAGCCTCTGTCCTGAGTCTGAGGGCTCCCAAACCTGCTTGGCAGGTGCTGGGCCTCTCCAAATGCTCCCAACCAGTGTCACAGCCTTGTCAAAGAGGACTGGACCATCACCCAGTCCAGGAGAGGAAGACCTGTCCTGGCCATCCCATCCTGGTAATCTCTGGTTATGGCTTTAGATTTTTTATGAACTACTGATGATCTTTGAGAGAGACACCTCTAATCACCAGTATGATGGAGATGAATATGGGTCAGTGGTGGTTCACCACAACTCAGATACCTTAGACAAACCGTAGGGCAAGTGAGAAAGCCAAACTCTGCAGCTCAGCTAAACTGGGGGCCTCCTCTCCAGCAATGAGCACTCTGCTCCCCAGGCTGGTGCTATGAGAGATCTCTGTGCTGGAAGTTGAACCAGGCTGCCCCTGGTCTGGACATGGAGGAYGAAGTGCACTCATGGGCTCAAAACACACCCCTGGGCCAGGGCTGCTTTTGTGGGAAGTGAAGTGAAGTGTATGTGCAGTACATTCCCTTCTGGCTCCCCAAACAGGCTGTGATGGGCAGGCTCTGCATCTCCCCGGGAGAGAGGCACTGCACAGCACGGGATGCAGGGTGGAGCAGGGGGCTACGTGGTCCCCAGGGGATGGGCAGTGGCGTTTTTATCACAGCCACACTCCAGTGGGACGTCCC
>JACAXG010000126.1:1864432-1902181 GCA_018881555.1 Amblyornis subalaris
GCAGGGAGGCAAATAACTTTGTACAAATGCTTTGAAAGTGGCTCTGCCCCATCAGGAAAAGGGACAGGACAGCTCCAATTACTGCACCAGTCCCATCCCCCACATGCTGCATCAGGCCAYGTTCCTGTGGCATTCACACAGTCATCCCCTCCCCTCCTAAGGATGTCTGAGGAACGGGGAAGGTTGGTTCTTTCTCATAGCCCAGCCCTTATCCTTGCCCTTCAAAGAACCCTCCACCACCACCAACTGCTTCCATAGATGCAACCAGGCAGAGCTGGACATGGGTCTCTGCCACTTGTGCCGTGTGACATAAAYGGCTTTGCTGACCCTAATGCTTTGGAGCAGACAGCTCCTGATCCAGGTAGTCCCAGGACAGCCATTCTGCTCGGCTCACTGACGGCAAAAYTGTCAGACTTGCACCTTGGGAGCTGAGACCAAAACAACTCTGTGGTCCTGTCCTCCCCTGCGACCAGAGGAGGTCAGGGAGAGCATGTGTGTCCTGACCCTCTCCTGAAAGCACAGGCTCTGCTCCCTCCCTTGGTTCTTGGGAAGCAGGAAAGTCACGCTGACCCATGAGCCAGTGCTGTGTGAGAGTTAGGCAAGAGGTGCAGATGGCATCTGTCCAGGAGCCAGCAGGTAAGTCAAGAATTTCCCCAGTACATGCCTCAACCTTGGAGTAGAGCGAGCCAAAGTGTTGTAACACCTCCTGCAAGCTCAGAAGACACATTAAAGGAGTTCACAGGATGGAGGCACTTCTAGGCCTGTTGCATAATCCAGATAAGTGGATAAGTCTGTAATATTTGCACAACATCGTGTCCCTTCCTTGGCCTTGTTACTGGTCTCGTTYTGCAGGACTTAATTCAGGGGATCTGATGGATTGAGGACACCTTTCAGGTCATCGATTCCTTGGGAGGTGGCTGTGACTCAGCTCTAGCATTGTGACACTGTGAGCATTAAAGGGACAGGGACACCTCACTGACAGCTGTACTTTATGCTTTGCAAATCTGTCCCAAAGACATTTTGGAAATGGCACTATGACACCTATTGGGAAGCTTTTTGTGGAAAGACACTGGTGGTGCAAAACCACTGTGGGAAGAGAAGGGTTTCATTCATTCAAAAACTAATACTAGGCCCAAAGGGTACAGGATGTGGGGATTGAATAATGTCAGGACTCAGGTGCCAGGGAAAGAGGTGGAACACTGTTAAATGCATTGACTGAGTACAGATATGGTCCAGAGCCTGCTGGGATCTGTCTTGCTTTGGTACCTCCCCTCTCTGGGATTTACCAGGCAGCCCCAGGGGAGGGCACGGTAGCATCTACCCAGCAAATGAGTGGCATCACCTTGCACTTATCTTTGGACTGTGGGTGCAGGGAGGATGCAGCCTGCAGGCTCCAGGGACATGCCCTGAGCACAAGGGCACAGAACTGAGCAATCAGCACTGTAATCTGGGCATTGGCACAGTCCTACAGCAAGACAAGCAAGGAAAAATGTGCCAAATGCCACTGCCAGTCTCCCTTCCAGGAGTTTTCTGCAAGCAAGTCCCACACCTCACACTGGAAGAGATCTGGGAGGTCAGAGCAGGAGGCTCAGGAGCCAGTGGGACCCTGCTCGTAACTGCCCAAGCCCCACACRTTGTGCATGAGCCTGAACTAACAGGCTGAGGGGCAGAGGGAGTTGGATGTGCGAACTYTCTGTCCCAAGAGCCCCAGCCTGGTTCCAGGTCACACCAGATGGATCTTCACCTGCCAAGGGAGTGCATATCTCTTCCCCGTTTCTCTGTTCAGGGCCTGGCATGCCTTGTTCTTGGGTGCAGATTATCTTCTTCAGGRATCTACAGCATTCCTAAATTGCTGYGGAGTCTCAGGAGGCACTAGATTGCTCCTCATATTCTTAAAGACAAACAGATTCCCTGTGCCTGTGGCTATCCAAAGGCCACTCTCACACCGTGGGGAAGGTCCCAGACCTTGCTGTGCCCCCACCCCTCTGCKCAGCCCACGGTGTTTTAGCGGCAGAGCTTTCCTCTCTCTCATGGGTTTCTTTGACTCGCTCCCAGGCCACAGCCCTTTGGCAAAGCCCATTCAGAATTTCTCCTTGGAGTGCTCACGRCCATAGCGTGGGACTTGCAGGGAAACGGGCAGCACAGGCAGGATCCCGGGGTCAGGAGTGGCAGGACAGGCAGCAGAGCCATCCTCCCCCGAGCTCCCAGCCCTGCTGTGACTCCCTGTGAGTCACCCACGCTGTTGATACCAGCACCAGGGGAGGGCAGGGAYGCCTGGCCCAGGGGAAAGGTTTTCCATGCTGTGCTCCCTGCCCATAAAACCACTGCTCCTGCCCTTCCTTCCATGTCTTAGCTGTGAAGCATCTCTTCTACTCGCCCTGTCCCCCAGCTCAGCCTCCTCCACCTGCCATGGGTACAGCCTGATCCTGGAGAGCCGTTTGGTCCTCTTCAGCTGCAGGAGCATGCAGAGATGGAGAAAGGAAACAACAGAGCTGCCTCATGGTGTGGGTGCAGATAGCTCCCTATCTTCCCCAAAATCTCTTCCTGGGGCAGTGCCAAGCAGCCAAGCAAAGACTAGACAGGAAGAAGTCTAGAAGGGAAGGAGTTGGCAYAAGTGATGGTAAAAGACTTTCCACTCGTTGCTCTTCCTTCTTAGTAGGGATTGTAGTGCAATTACAAGATTGCAAAAACCACGCTTGGGATTTTTTTTAAAATGCTAATTCTGGATTTCTAATCTTGAGCTGGGCAGGGGGCCACACTGAAATAATAAAACACCATTTGTCTTCCTGAGGGGGAAACTAGAGGCTTGTTTGTTTTCCTTCCACATCAGAAAGTCAGATCTTGTTCATCTAACTTTCTGAATTCTTGGATGAAAAAAAGCAGGTGGTTTTGTGGCATCAGATGCACCAAGAAAACATAGTTCTATTGCTTGAGTTGTGACAAAATGGTTAAACATGTCAGTCATTGTTTGCTTCACTCAATAACGAAATAAAGAGCTGGGAGAAAGGRTTAGTCCTCCAAGTTTCAGTGCTCATCAGTAAGGGTCAGGTGAAGCTCATTTTCTGCATGTGGGTCCACTAACAGTCCCACAGGAAAACCAAGAAATGTCAGATGTGACCTTCCTGGCAAATCAAATGTGAAAAACAAGGAARCCACCCTAGGCAGGCTTTTTAAGGAAGCAGAAAATGGGCACAACTCATTCATTTTTCCTCAGCAGGTCTCTCTGAGGTCATTATACTCCTGTAAACTACACCTCAGTTTGGCTGATAAGAGAATTGAGTACTCTGTGGCAGTAGTCGTGTGTGGGTCTAAGTTCATCCAGAGGAGGAGCAGAGCCTTGGAGAAAGAGCGATGAACCTGTGGTTGGTGTGGCCAGCTGTGGTGGGGAATTGAGCATTTAATCACAGCCTCCTGGTGCCAGCCTCATCCAAACCCAAAAGACAGAGTGTCTGGGACTGGACCCRGTAAAAAAAACACCTCTGTGCTCAAAGGAGACAGACGTCTTTATGGCTCTCCACTGTGAGGATCCAACCTTCAACCAACATGGCAGAGTGGTGCAAAACTGAGCATCCTGGTCAGCTGTCCCCATTGTCTCCCCTTTTGGTCATGTTCCTTTTCAAAGCGCCAATGTGTCAAGATGTTTTATGCTAATTAAAGTTGTGGCAGTCCCATCCCAGAYGAAAAAAGCCCAGAGGGACTGTCTGAGTCACCTCTGAACCACAAAATAGCCAAGACAGGATGGGCACAGAGGTCATTGAGTCAGTGCAGGAGTCTCCAAGGCTGGTGTCTGTATCTCAGGGCTCAGAGCTCCCTCCCACAAGAGAGTGTGGGGCACATGCACTGTCGGCCAGACCAAAGAGAGGTGAGGGTGGGATGGACTGTGTCCTGCACTCCCTGTGAGGGGAGGCTCCTGGAAACTCCAGTAGAGCCACACTTTGCCAAATGAACCTCACATCTGTTGTGACCTGCACTCAGCTTTCACTGCCAGGACACAGCACAGCCGTGCTCTGCCTTTGCCAGCCTTCATCTGCCCTCCTGACTCCTACAGACGGTGGTCTCATTTTCTCCTGTTGCTGGTGTTTAGCAAGAACAGTTGTGAGGACCAAATGCAGGACTCCTCCAATTTAAGAGGCTGTGATGGACAAGCAGTGGCAAAACTCTGTCACCATGGTGAGCTCAGCCCCAGGGGAACAGAGAGCTGACACAGGAGCACCATAGGCATTACCTTTCACAACGGAAATGTTTGGATCCCYGCTGGGAAACAGACAACAGTGTCCTGCTTGCTGCCCAGGTTGATCAGACAGAACCAATAAATGACAAAAGAGAAGGAAAAGATGCAATACACAGGATAAGGCAGGAAGGATAGTGCTCTGATATTCAGTAGCCAACACCAGGGCCTGTTCTCAGACCCACGGGGGAAACTGCATCTCTTCCTTCTGGGACCATGGCYATATCAGCCAAGCCAAGACTGGAGGCTGGTACTGGACTGGAGGCACAGCTCCCACATGGCCACAGGAGACTTTGGGAGCTGCCTGCAGAAGCCCAGCAACATCCTCTCACTCCTGCCACGCTGCCGAGGGAAGAGTTAAGCTCTCCCCCTCAGCAAGAGCACAGAGGCAGCTCTCCGGCTCCCCGTCTGCTCTCACTCAGATATGCAGGGCACTGTCCAGTTCTCCATTTATTGCCCTTGACAAAACCAGAGCTGAGATCCTGTACCATGAAGAAGTGTGGCTGAGCCATTCCCGGTGTGCCAGGGAGGCTGGGCTGGGGGTGCTCAGCAGGGAAGGCAGTCACAGGAGGGTCCCTCCCTGCGCAGGCAGGACRGGGCTGTCTCCTGGGAAGTGTCTCACTCAGCAGGACAGGGCTGTCTCCTGGGAAGTGTCTCACTCAGCRGGACAGGGCTGTCTCCTGGGAAGTGTCTCACTCAGCAGGACAGGGCTGTCTCCTGGGAAGTGTCTCACTCAGCGGTGAGCGGCTGCTGGCACCACGCAGCCAGGCCATGGCCCGTGGACACGGAGCTGTCCCCCTGCGCTCCTGGGCCCCTGGGCAAGCAGGAGGAGCACACACGAGGAGCATCCCCTGTGTGCAGGGCAGCAGGCGCTCACAGCAGTGTCCCTCTCCTCCAGACCAGCAGCAACGCTCTGTAGTTTAACAATCATCTCGTTATAAACAACAATAATCCGGGYGTCGTCCCAAGACACCCCAAGAGCCTGCAATGAACCTGGGCAGGAGCTGCCCAGCTGAAATGTGTTGTTGCAAACGGGCATGAACAGAAATGCAATTGCTGGAGGGTGACAACCCACGCCTCACTCAAAATAATTTTTTTAAATGATCCATTGTCCTAAGAGSCTAAACCATTCAGTAGTCAAAAAAATCACTTTTCATTTAGACCTTTCTGGCAATTTATATTTTAAAAGATTTATTTTAAAGGCTGAAAGAGGATAAAATAGTTATAAATTATTTAAATGAAATGTTTATGTTAATTCAAAGCAAACCAAATCTTTTTTTAAATGGCCACTTCAATGATATTTTCAACAATTTGCCCTAATTCAAGCTGAAAATGGTTTCAGATACTCATGAACCATGGGATGGGAAGTAAGTGCTAGTGAAAATCAGCTGATAATTGCTCGTCTAAGTCACTTGGCAAGGCCTTGTGAAAAAACAAGTCAACAAAAGGAATGAAGATGGGCAAGGTAAACGAAAGGCACAGCATTGGATTCCAAGGGCACACCGATGGATTTGGCTAGCTCTGGCCTGCAGAGGCTCGGGTGACTCACGGGATTTCCTCGTCTCCTCTTTTTGGCTCATGCAAATACAGTTTGTGGTCTTTCCCCTGCCCAGGGTTTGTTCTCTGGAAGTCCTGGCTCTGCAAACAGCGGGGCCGGTTCCTGCTCCTGCTCTCAGCACCGGCTGCAGACAGAGGAGCTCTGAGCTGAGGTGGTGGCAGAGGGGACAGGCAAAGTTTAGAAAGCTGAAGCACAAACAGGAAGCACTGGGGGCAGGGAACACTCGTGCTGCTGCTTTCCTACCGTGTCTCGCTGGGAAGTGCACGGTGCTGGTGGGGCAGAGGGAGCGTGGATGGAGCCAGGAGCACCCTCGTCAAAGTGCCACGTTGGTGGCATCCCCTGCCACCCCCATTTCCTGCTCCTCCTGCTGGCTCCACATCATTCTCCTCGGATCCCCCTTGTTGACCCCTTCCCACTGCATTTTCCATTTGCAGCATACAATGGTTTCTGCATTGACCTCACAGGCTGGGGGTGAATTGCTTTTAGGAAAAACAGGCCAATGCAACACATTTGCAGCAACATTTCCAAGGTATCCCATAAACCCAGTTAACTTCCCTGCACCCACTGCAGAGRTACTTCAGAAATCCTCCTGGCAAGGTTACCCGGTAGTCTGAGACACCGTGACTGTTGCCTTGGCTTTGATATCCCTTGCAGGATAACTCTCCATCCTGACTGCTGGGACCCCTCCAACTCTGCGCCGGCTGTGTTTTGCAACCCAGATATTCCAGCAGGAGAGCTGTCCCCGGGAGCAGTGTCTGTGCCAGGCAGGCGGAGCCGTGCACGGGGTGCCCTTGTCTGACTGAATTCAAAACAAAGCCGAGAGGGAGCCGCAGCGGGTGTCGGCTCTGCAACTCCAGCCTGTCAGCTCCTGCACGGAGGTTTCATTCCCCACCTCCACACTGGAGCTCCACAGGGAGATTTTCAACAGTCCCGGGTATTGACCCAGGGGAAGGAGGCATTGGTCGGCTGGAGCTGGACAGACAAGTTCTGTGCCAGGATGCTCAGCAGTCACGGCTCTGACACTGACTGAGACCCACATCCTTCAAATCCTGTCCTTCTGAGTAAAATAAATCACAGCAAGAGTTTAGAAGGCACCTGACAGCACCCCCAGGTAAGAAGGCCAGACCACAGCTGGGATAGTGGCTGAGAGCAATGAAGTTTGGTTAATGGTTGGATTCAATGGTCCTAAAGGTCTTCTCCAAGCTAAGTGATTCTGTATTCTACGATTCTAAGATGTGCAGAGCCCAGAGGAGTTTGTTTCTGTGTACCTCCTGGTTCTGGTATTTTTCAGTTAGTTCTGTCTGCAGAGGGTATGAAACTGCAGAGACATCTGAGCACTGCATTCCATGTAAAAATGAAACTAATAAACCACATGTTTTTAATCAGAGGGTAATAACAGCAGGTGAAAACAAAACATCTCCTTTGAGACGGAGCCAGACTTGCAACACTGACACCCGAGAGGCCCAGAGATGCTGGGTGGTATCCAGTGATCCCCATTTCAGGGCCTGCAGACCTGGACAACAAGCTCTTCATGCCCCAACACAGCATCCAGCACCAAATGACCTTAGATCATTCCCAGCTGGTTGGTGCTCACAAAGTCCTCCAGTCTCACAAGGAGAGGCAGTGGGCCACGCTTTATCCACCACCACCATCTCACATCGCCTGGTCTGGTGACCTGCTACTGCCTGGGGGCACCAGTGACCCTCTGGACCATTTCTGGGTGAAGATGTGGAACTTCTGTCACTGAAAGCCCAAGGCTGTAAGTGTAAAATAACTGCATTTTACATCATCCTCGCCGAGATAAACTATCCCCGCTGATCATAGTGCCCCTCACTGCTCCAGCTGACGGGATGGGTTTGACATGTCCCTTCCTTTCTCTCACTGTATGGGAAACACTTGCCTTGCTCAGCAAAGGGAGTGCTCAGCTCTCCTAGGCAGGTAAATCTCAGAACTGCACAGTGAAAAGGAAAGGGGAAGACCAAGCCAGGAAGTGGCGCATTATTTTCCTGTGTCTCTGCAAGCCATCAGTAGACAGAGGGGAACATCACCAGCATGGGTGCAACTGCTCAGCCTGTCGGCTGGAGAACATCCACATGTACCAGGGAGGCAGGAGTCAAATCAGGCAGCCCAGAGCAGAGCACAAGAGCTGTTCAGCATCAGACAAACCAGACAAGGTCAAGCCCTGCTCTTGGACACAGCTGCAGGAACCTCAGCTCRTTGCTCTGCAGCAGCTTCTGACTGTCGGTGGAGCACCCACGGCACAAAGCAAACGCCAGCAGCTCCCTCGGTGCACAGACACCCCTGGGAGCCGCTGGCCCGGGCACTGTTGGGGGTGAATGCACTGTTGGGTGGAAGGCAGAGACCCTCTCATGCCTGAGGTGGATTTGGACACTGGAGCCACGTGACAGCGGCACTGGAAGTGCATCTGGGGCAGTAGAAGGCTGTGAGGTCAGCCTGGGGTGAGAGGGCCGAGCTGCCGCCTGTATGAGCTGGCTGGTTAGAAAAGACAYGGCTGGACTGGTACAAACACCCATGGCAAGGTACCCCAGTGAGAAGCCAGGGACCAGCACTTCGGGATGTTGTCCATGGGATGGAGAAGATTCCAGCAGTTACAGAAGGACATTGATGCCGTTGTCATACCACCCTTTGGAACTCTTCAGGACTCATCTCCCCTCCGCTGGCAGAGAGAGACTGCCTGGCTCAGTGCAACAGCACTGCTGGTGCTGCTACAACTCTTGCTGGCCTTGCCCTTTCCCCTACTTCAAGCATTGCATAGAACACAAAATATTAAATAAATGCATAATAAAGGGAAGATTTTCATCACAGGAAGAGGACAGTGAGGGCACATCTGGTACCAAATATTTTTCCGTGCCTGGTGTGTCACTACAAGGTGGGGCAGGTGCATTCAGAAAAACAGAGCCCATGTTTGTGCACTCTGTAAACTGTCACTGAGCTGTGTTTAGAACCCAGCAGGAAACTGAAACTCCTTTTTGTGATGTGGAGGCTCCTGATGTGCAAGTAAATCACATTTTATCTGGTTAATAACATCAGAGCTGGGGACTCCGGGCAGGTCTGGTTTAGACAACCCRAACAGCAATATCCATATAATTCCTATAACATTTGTCAATGCCAAGGCAGCAAAAGGTGCAGAGAGGTCGCATGTGGATGAGGGCTGTCTCGGAGCAAAGAGGGCACAGAAGGGCCTTGGACTGCAGGGAAATGCACCAGTCACCCCGGCAGAGATCAAAGGGGTGCAGCAGGGAAGTTACCTGCAAACCCCCAGCCTGCAGCACCCCTACAGCGAGAGCAGAGCGATGCTGCAGGTGGATTGGCTTGGTGGGACATCACCACAGCACACCCCAGCCGCAGACTGGACCCCAACCACAGCCATGTGCTGCCAGGAGCATCAGGCACACAGCTGTAATCGAACTTATCCATGCACATACATAATTTTATTACAAGAGGGCCTGGCCAGCTGAAACTGGCCACAAACCATTTAATCTATGTGCCCACAGGGTCTTGGTGAATGCCTCTCACCCGAGCACCCATGGGGAAACACCTTCCCTGCAAAAGTCCTTTGCAACCTGCCACGCTTCCTGAGGTGCTGGAGGACRTGGCTGGGATCTGCGGCTGCCCAGAGCCCAGCACTGCAGAGCTGACGCTGGGGGGCTCGGTAAGGGCATTGCAAAGCCTTTGGGTTTAGCTGTACCTCTGATAATTCCTGGTGCACCCTACCCACACCTGTGGTCATTATCCAAACCATGTCTGTCTCCCACAAGTCAGACTCCAGCAGAATCCACAGGGGTGAAGCTGTCACCTGGCTCCTACAGAAACACAAATGCAAACAACCACAATGAGAAATGGCCTTGGAAGTCACTGCAGAACGCAGAAGTTCCAGTTGCAGCAGCAAACTCTGTCCAGGATCATCTCAGGAGGGGAAGGTGGTTTTTGTTTTTGACAAAGGCGATCCAGCTCACGCTCCATCTTTCCCAGGTTTCACTCACTGTYCTTTCATGCTCACATACAAGCACCGAGAGGTGTGTCCAGGCGGCCCAGCCAGGACCGCTTGTGGTGACACGGGCAGTGAGGGACAGCAGCTCCCAGCAGCTCCCGACTCCTCAGCCCGGCTTGCGGGTTCTCCTCGGGTGCGTGGCTGTGCCCTGGATTCCGGGCATGCCTCCGGGACCCTGTGAGAACAGACCTACCTGATTGTGATCTTTTGCCTCTTCACTCCGTCCTGCCTGTGAGTCATGAGGAGCAGCTGATTTACTCAGCTGGTTGGGCTCCTTTGGGGTGTGATCTCTCCTTTGTTTTAGGCTGTCCTTTGTTTTCCTGCTCCCGTTGTCCTGAGAAGCTGGCGCCAATTGCTCTGCTCTCATGACCTGCTGATCGGGCAGATCAGCACATGCCATTCCTTTAACCCTTCCTCTCTCGCTGTTTCTCCTGCTGCTTTCACACCCAGACATCTCCAGTCAGGGCAATTTTAAGTTTTTGTTACAAATCTCCACAGCCTGAGCTGGATCCCAAATTGCTGACAYAACGTTACAGAAACCCCTAAAAGCACAGCAGGTTTGGGTTTCTCATTGCATTGTTTCACACACGGACAACTACAACACGTTTCCCTCTTGCCAGCTCCTTGGAAAGCTTCAGCATCAGCATTAAAAGCTGAATTTAGCCATTCATTCTCTCTGCGGAAGGATGAGGGGCATCAAGTGAGTGTATCACAAAACCGTCTTGTTCGCCAGGACATTTCCTTTGAAATCACTCCTCACACCAGTTCAGTAGATTCCTGACATATTCCCACATTCTCTTTGTTGTACTTCCTTGGAGCCTTGCAGCTTTRAAACTGAATCTCCTTCATGTTCAGTTGGATACATGCATGGACAGAGAAGATCTGGTTTGTCTAAAAAGGGTGAGCTCTGACACAAATCCTACATCCAGGAAAGGCTCTGAAAGCTCATATACAGCCTGTTGATCAGACAGGGATCTTTCTGTGTGACATCTCCTCTCCCATCTGATATAGAATTGTAGAAAACCAGGATAGAAGGACCTCAAGGACCATCTGGTCCAACCTTTCTTGGCAAAGACAAGGTCTAGACAAGATGGCCCAACACCTGTCCAGTTGAATCTTAAAAATCTCCAACACTGGGGATTCCACCACTTCCCTGTGGAGATTATTCTCATTATTAAAATTCTCCTTATGTGTCTAGTCAGAATCTCCCCAAGAATAACTTGTACCTATTGCCCCTCATCTTTTCCATTTGACTCCTTGTAAGAAAGGGGTCTCCATCTCCTTTGTAGCACCCTTTAAATACTGGAAGATGGTGAAAAGGTCTCTCCTAAGCCTTCTTTTCTCAAGGCTGAACAAACCCAGGTCACTCAGCCTTTCCTCATATGGCAACTTCCCAGCACTTGGATCATCTTTGTGGTCCTTCTCTGGACCCTCTCCAGTCCATCCACTTCTCTTTGTGTAGCAGGGGCCAAACATGTGCACAGTATTCCAGGTATGGCCTGACAAATGCAGAGTGGAGCAGGACAATGACTCCTCTATCTCTGTCGGCAATGCCTTTGCCGATGCAGCCCAGCCTCCTGCTGGCTCTCGGCCACACAACTGGTCACTCTCAACACACTGGTCACTCTCAACATGCTGGTCACTCTCACCGAGCTTGGTGTCCACCAACACCCCCAGGGCCCCTTTCCCAGGGCTGTTCCCCAGCCGGGTCAGTCCCACAGCCTGTGCTGTGCTCCTGGATTGTGCAAGACTACATTTGTCTTTGCTGAGCTTCGTAAGGTTCTTGTGAGCCCATTCTTYCAGCCCACCCAGGTCTTCCCGCAGGGTGGATAATACATCCATGTTTAGGATTATTCCAGCCTCTCCCAGCCAAGCTCTGAAGAGTTTCTACATCTAAGGCCAAAAGCAGAAGACCCAGGTGGATCAAGGGGCATCAAACCTCAGGTAATCACCCAGCCACATGGGGAAGCACTTCCAAAAATGACCAACAATAGATGAAGCTACGAAGAAAGGAGAGAGAGACCAAAACAGGTTGGGGGAGACCACAAAGATTTCCAGTGCACCACAGAGGAATCTGAAAAAAAGTACCATGCTGGAGCCCCTTTGCCAAGTTTCCCTGCTGGAAAGGGGCTCCAGCAGCCCAAGACCACAGTCACTCATATCTCATCCCTCAGCAGCACCCAGACACACTGAGCCCCGTGCTCTTCACTGCTCCCTCCTGGCCTGAATCCCATGAGGAGCCTCAGATCCCACAAGAAGCCAAGGCTGTTCTAGGCTGGGAGGTGAAAGGAAGATGCACACCCAGGAGCCCTGTCCAGAATACCCCAGAGCAGCACGAGAAGGAATGAAGTGTCCCATGAAGCCAAGAAGTTCTATTGACACTCCTGTGACAAGGAGAGGATAAGAGGGATAGAAAAAGGGGAAATGGCCTTAGGCTGAAGGAGGATAGAGTCAGATTTGATATCGAGAAGAAATTCTTCCATGTGAGGATAGGGAGGCCCTGGCACAGGGTGCCCAGAGAAGCTGTGGCTGCCCCATCCATGGAAGTGTTCAAGGCCAGGTTGGACAGGGCTTGGAGCAGGCTGGGGTAGTGGAAGGTGTCCCTGCCCATGGCAGGGGGTGGAACGAGATTAATTTTAAGGTYGCTTCCAACCCAAATTTTTCTGCGATTCTATGATTCTAATGTGCTAGAAAAGGACAGATTGGAATATCAGCAGAGGAAGGGTGTTCACTGGAGGAGAGACAGGAAGGGGCCATGAGGAAGCASCTGTCTCACAGGATGCACCAAGAAATTGAGGTTCATGGAAGGACATCACAGTCCTCCCTCTAGAGGTTTTTAAGGGCAGGAGAGCAACAATCATCAGTGGCCCAACTCAGGTTGCCCCATCAGAAGAGCAGAGAGCAGCTGAGAGCTGCAGGCAAGGCACTCTCCRTCCCCTGTGCCCTTTGGGCTGGCACATAGGTCAGGGGGTCTTTCATCTTCCTTTCTGCTTGTGAGTGGACACACAGGACTCCGAAGCCCAGAGGCAGCTGCTGGGTTGCCAGGGCTGGTGTCCTCAAACCAGCAAAGGGGATACTTAAGCCAAGTGCTCCTTTGCCCCCGACCTGGCACAGRGCTCTTGTAGCACAGCCAAGGTGTCTCTGCTGGCCTGACCAGCATAGACCCTGTCTGGGCCACCACAGGGACCACGTCTGTGCCATCAGCAGCTGCTGCTCATGAAGCCACCGAGTGCCTGAGCAGCTCCCACACCTCCAGACTGAGCCAGAGCTGCCAAAGCTGGTCCAGCAAGCTGGCCCAGGTTGCAAATCCACAGCTGACAGGACAAGCCCAGAGCAGACAGGACAGCATTCCTGGGCTGCGAGCAGAGCCTCTGGCACCCTCCATGAGCTGTTCTCAAAGGGATTATGCTTGCAAATGAACTCAGCAGGCTGGGACTCCCAAAACAGCCCTTATGCAGCCAAGGGACCATCCTCTGCTCCACTCCCAGCATTTGGAGTCTTCAAAGTGGGCTGTCACAATCAGGAAGGCCTCTGCATCCCTGGCCACAGCCATATGAGGGGTCTCACTGAGACAGCTCTCCTTCCCTGCCAAAGAGCTTTGCTCTTTGCCTCATGTCAGGTGCTCACACAGCTCTTTGCAAGGGCAATCATCTTGGTATTTATTTCTTCTTTTTTCATTGAAGATTTTCCTTTTCATTTGGAAGATCTCCTGCTCCCATAGAGCTTAGAGAAATGGGTCTCCTTATCTACAGGCATGAGCTGATAGCAGATGAACTCTGGCAGGTCTTCTAGGAGGGTGTGTACAAGGTGATTTCAGCCATAAACCCATCGTGGGTGGGGCGGGATTTTTTTTTACCCTCCTCATTCTCCATGTAGRAAGTTGTACTGATTTACAGATTCTCTGTGCCCCTGTGGGTTTATATCTCCTGAGGGATGTTTGACTATAAAACRCCTGCCCAGCCACATGCTCAGAAGGGGTGTCCTCTGCAGGAWGTACCCAGTGACTTCTCCAAACCCAGACAGGCAGCCCAGGATGATACTGCAATTTTCCTCACAGTCCCAAGGCATTGAACCTGTGGTGTGATGGGGGGACAAGGCCGGGTAACCCACCATCCCAGGGATGTGGAGATCCATGCTGGAGAKGCAGGGTGAGCTGTGCCTCTCCGGGTGCTGTCAGGGAGCAGAGCAGGACAATGCAAGGGGAGGGCAGGAAGCCTCCAAACAACTTGTGGGGAGTGAGGGGTTGGAGGCTGTGCCAGCGGCAGGAGGGGTCAGGGCTGCTTCCAGCAGAGCCGGAGTTCGAGCGGGGCCGTGGCCGCCCGGACACCCCCTCTCCCTGACAGGAGGATGCCTTTGTGCACAGTTTATGCATAATAGATCTTCTGAGGAAAGAGATACTGTCTCCTTGCTCCAAATACAATTTCAATTAGATGAATAGCAGCGTAATCCCATAGAGGCGCTCAGCTGGGAACTGACCATGTGAGAGGCAGCCAGCCCTCCCCCAGCCGAGTGGTGAAAGGGGATCCCCCCCTCAACCTGCTGGCGAGGAGGCCCCGAACCCTCCAACAGGGACCATCTGCTCCCGCAGCAGCCCCTCCTCCCGCAGCCCCCAGCGAAGAAACAGCCAGGGCTGCCAGTGCCTTCTGAAACAAAGGCGGCACTGAGGGACCCGTGCCTTCAGCCCCCCGGGACAGAGGCAGAGGAGGAAGCGAGAGCCCCAGTGCCTCTCGGGGAGACCCCCATGCTGRGACCCTTTGGGCAGGCAGAATTGGCAGGAATGCCCCAGGAGAAGACACGGCACTGAAATGGGGAGAAACTACTGTCCCCCTGCACCAGACGATGCCACCACAGGGAAAGAGGGGAAAGGAAGGAGGGCAAATCACAGGGACGCTCCAAACTCTCCTTCTCCTCCTGCTCTGCCCATGGCAGGGGCTTCCCATCCTGGCCAAAGGGCAGAGCCGCTCCACCATCTGCCAGCAGCAGTGCAAGTACAGAGCTGAGCACTCTCTTCCCTCTGAATATCTCTGGGCTCTCAGAGGGAATTTCCTCTTGCACCGAAATTCTCAGACTTGTCCCTTAGTGCCAGAGAGGTAATTTGGGGAAAGTCTTGAGAAACCTACGTTGTGCAACTGGGAGTTTAAAGAGATTTTCAGCCCACAAGGCGTCTGACTTTACTTTTGTCAGCAACTCTTACCAAAACCCTGTTACAGCAACCCCTTCCCAAGCAGGAATGCACTTCACTCACTACTCCACAGCAGATGTGCTCAGCTCACAGGTATCAAACCACCAGATCCTTGGCTTTGTGTCCTACTCCATCCCTTCACACATCCCAACACCCTCCAGAACAAATCCCCCTGTCTGGGGCACCCTCCATCTCCCTGCCTCAGGACAGATGGGAGAGCAGTTCTGCAGGACATGAAGGAACATCATCCAGCAGAAAGGGCAGCCTGGCAAGCTCTGCAGGGCAGCAGCAAGTCATTTTCTTGCTAAAGTCAACAGCTCAGAGCCTGAATACACACAGCTGGGCACAAAGTGGCTGGAGATCACATCTGCTGAATAAGAAGTGGCCATTGTTATGCTTTGTCACCCGTTTCAGAGCAGATAGCACTTTAAAGCCATTTGGTGTTGCACTCTGAATAGCTGAAAAGGTCAGGCTCTGAGCATGGGCAGTGGGGTGTTTTCCCAGCGCTGGAGCGTGATGAGAATATTCCCAGGTGCGAATATTTGTCTGAACATCCGCAGCCTTCCCAGTCCCCCAGCTCGGGAGGGGACAGCTTTGATCTCTTTCCCAGCTGAGACCTGGAGCACGCTGTGCTTTCCCTGTCCCCGCTCACCCTCTGCACAACCTGTTGTGTGGAGCGGGACCGGAGCCAGGACTAAAGGCGGTGACACCGAACCTGCGGGACACGGGCGCGGGGGGACCCGGGGGCTCAGCGGTGGGTGCCTGACCCTGCAGCCGATGCCTTAATGTGCTCTTGATCTGAGATATAGCAGAACATGCTCACGAAAGGCTGGCTCTTTGTTGCCAGTGAAAGGGGCACTGCTTTCTCCTGCGCTTTGTGTCCCGGGATGCTGCTGGAAGCACAGCAGGCACCCACAGCCAGCCGGGCGTGCGCCCCACCACGCTGCTCCCACAGCGCAATCACAAACCCAGACATAAATCGTGGTTAACCTTTGCTCTCTCTCATATGTTTGTCCAGAGGCTACAGAAATATTGCACAAGACACGTGATAGAGAAACAAAAATAACTTYTATTAAACTGTCCCAGAGTGGGAGGAGTGGGGGAGTTTTTGGTAAGTCAGTGTTTTTTACAGTATGGGAATGCATTTGGGAAAATAATGCAGACCAGGTATTCCTTTATCAGCAGGTAAAGGTATGTTTTGGGATCTCAAAAGGGACAGACACACCCCCTCATGACTCACGTGCAGTAGGGCYTTTCACTCCGACTCTGACTTTGACGTCTTTGCTCTTTGCAAAAGCAAAACAACTTCTTTCCCATCAGCTCAGCTCCTTCCAGCTACCCTGACTYTAAAACTCCTGCTAATTCTCTTTCTCTCATCTCTATCACTGCTGCAAAACAAAGTTGAACACGTCCTAATGCCTTGTTATTTCTGAATGACGCAGGATTAACTAGAAGAAGAGAACCTGATTTTGCAAAACCAACTGAGATTTCAATTGCCAGAAAAATAAACATCTTGCTTTGCCCAGTACAGAACTGATTGCGAGATGTTTGTGTCTACCTGCAGAGAGACAGATCACCCAGCTGTGCGTGTATTTGTGATGCTAAAACTGGAGTCATAAAGGCTGATAATCACGGGAAAGAACATTCCTGTAGGCTGAAACCCATGAAAGCACCAGAAAAGGTGGCAGAAAAGCCCAGTGAATATCCAGGCTGGGTTTTTGGAGAGGAATCATCTGTACTAGAGCATGCAAATACAGCCTCATGCAGCTTTTGTATTCGCTTGCCACAAACCTGCGACTGAATGAGTTTTACCAGCACAAATGTTGGAGGAAAGTGAAGTTCAAAGCTGCATGCATGRGTAACCATGGAAACGGAATTTTAAATTTGCACATGCGAGTATTTGTATCCAAAGTACTTTGTACGCTCGGCCAATGCGGGAAGAGGGACACCATCATGTCACAACCGGCCAATCGCGACTGAGAAACACAGCTTGAATTTCAAATATCACCTACTTACAGCGAACCTCGTCCCGAGTGGAGAAAAAAGGAATGTGAAAAAACCTGCCTGGAATTGCCATCTGCTCGTGAATATTCCACAATTAGCAGGGACRGGATTCATTGGATACATTATTCATTGTGGATTATTCGCCCAGATCTAACAGCGATAGTGCAATGGGTATTTAAATATTGTGATGAGGAACCATTGCAGAGTAGAAGGTGTATGTGACTGTCCCCATGTATGAATGTGGATGTGCTCCTGTCCTGCAGGAATCTCTGGGCACAGAGATTGGTAAACACCTTGTTTACCAACACAGATGTGGTAAACACCTTGTCCTCTGCACCAAGAGAAAACCTAGAACTCTGTGATAAGCTGCATTTTTTTTTAATCCCTTTTCCTGTYCATTTTTCCTTCGCCTCAACCCCTCCTCCCTCAACTGGGCTACTCATGCCCCAAAATCAGCTGCCATTTCAGCAACAAAGGCACGTGCTGTTTCCCTTGCKGTGGCTCAGGCTATGGAAGAGGTTTGGTGAGACAATGTTTTTCCCATTTCCACCCCAGCCTTCCAGTGTGACCCATATTAGGCTGTGAAAATCATAAAATGAAATTAAACAAAAACCTCCAAACTATGTTTGCACTCGTGGCTTTCCCAGGAAACCTTCATGAGCTGCCTTGCAGTTTGCAGTGGCCGCAGCACAGACGAGTTTTTGGCTCCTTTGCAGGTTCAGCTTTCATGGCACAGAGCCAAAGGGTCCATGGCCATCAGTGGCAGATTGACCCTCGCAGATCCATGTGCCAAATCATGGCAAAACAGAGACAYCCCAAAAAACTCCTCAGCTGAAAGCGATGGCCAGCAGGCACGGAAAGAAACAGCCTTGGAAGGGGGGCAGGTTTGGAGGGGTGCGAGGCTGGAGTAGGACGGAGCCAAGGCAACCAGGCTGTGCCAGCGTTGCTTAAGTAGAAACAACAAAGAGAAAAGGAAAGAGGAAAAACGATAAGAAAAAGAAAAAAAGCCCACAAAATGTACAAATCTAATGAAAGAGTCCAAAGTAGCACAGGATGGGGTTATGCAATTTCAATTTGTCCAGCACTGCTCACAGACAAACACTCCCTGAAGCAGCAGGGACTTGTGCAAGTGACGGTTGTGAAATCCCCATGCTCTGCCAGCTGTTGCCCAACGCTGTCGGGTAGCAAGGCTGTACTGCACGGATAATCCAGGATCCTACAAACACCACAGCAAGGCTCTGGCACTGTGCACACACAGACCTGCACCGTGGAGTCTGCGCTGAAGTCCCCTCAGTGCTGAGCAAGGCCAGCAGCACCACAGCCCTCTGCCTCTGATGGGGTCTCCTGGGAATGGTGCAGCCATCCTGCAGGAACAGCGGGTCACGAACAGACAGGACAACCTTCCTGCTGTAGTCAGTAGCCACTCCCAGGCTGCTACTGATGAAGTCTCTGGTGGGCCAGGGTTCCCCACAAAGGAGCTCTACAGGTATCACACACAGGCACCAGGTGACTCCCCAGGTGATTATTTCCATTACCAAAAAATTGTCTCCTGTGAAATTGTAGAATGTGAGAAACTCCCACCCAAAAATGTTTGTAACATCCAGGACTGCATGCTCAAATCYTGCAAGGAAACCAATCTTCCTTGGGGTGCATAGGCACACTAAGCCTGATTTCTTGGTCCCAAAGGTTTGAGGCAGGGGGCAAGTCATGGATCAGTGCATAGACACCCAAGTTTAAGACCTTGAGCAGGATCTACTGAACCCACAYGGGCCAGACAAGGATCTGGAGATGCTGCTCTGAAGACAAGCATGTAAAACCCATCAATCTGGGCTCTGGCAGCCAAAACACTGGGAGCTCCCATGGGAGGGCTGCTGGATCTGGGGTTTAGTTAAACCCTCCTACTTGGATTCTCATGACTAGAAGSGTAATTCCCAGCTGGAAGAGCAGCTTTGGTAGTGAAATGATTGTCCCGTGTTTGGAGTCTGTAAAACCATGAAGATTGCTCTCTCCTCTCTGCTCTGCAGGGTTTGATTTGGTGCAAGCTGCACAGATGTGCTCCCTCACCATGCATTAGGGATTAGGCAATTAAACAGTGATTTGGCAAAGAATTTATTTGCTAAAAAATGTGATTGATTGAGATTTAACTTGCAGCATAAATTTGTTTGGAAAAGGTTTTTATTACCTAGACTTGCACTGCCTGAGGGAAGGGACAGTCCTCTTTCACCCACACCTCTAGTGAGCCAGCCAGCCAGGGTCAGGGGGTTTGAGCCCCACTTCACTGGCACTTTCCTTCATTCTTCAGCTGCAAAACCCACATGGCAGGGCTTATTCACTGCACATGAGCAAACACAACAGTCACTGCGTTGGGGAGCTTCAAACACAGACCAAGACTTGCCCACCTCTTACCCTAGGAGGAATTTCTGCTCTTGCTCAGAGCTGGATAAAGAGCTGCAGTTGTATTTCATACATTTGCAGATGTCGCTTCATTTGTCCCAGGCCTGCAATGTTCCAGAGCCCCTTTGGAAGCAGCCAGGACCAGAGAAGGATGTAATTTTAAAAAGAAAAAGAAGAKATGGGTTTTGCAGAGACCTTATAGCACCTTCCAGTACCTAAAGGGACTATAAGACAGCTTTGAGAGGGCTATAGGGAGCAGCTTTGGACAGGGGCCTGGAGTGACAAGACAAGGTGGAATGGCTTCACACTGACAGAGGGCAGATGTAGATTCGACATTAGGGTGAAATTCTTCACCGTAAGGGTGGTGAGACACTGGAATCCATCGCCCAGAGAAGCTGTGGCTGCTCCAGCCCTGGAAGTGTCCAAAGCCAGGTTGGACAGGGCTTGGAGCAACCTGGGATAGATGAAGGTGTCCCTGCCCAGGGCAGGGAGGCTGGAACAAGATGAGCTTTAAGGTGTTTCCAACCCAAAGCATTTTATGATTCTATGATTCAGTGTCAGTGCAGCATCAGACCCATCCCAATGAGCCCTAGAGCATCTCCAAGCCATGTCTCACGCCACACAAGCCAGTGGATCTCCTTTCCTACAGCACTGTCACTCAGTCCCTCAGCAGCCTGGAAAAGCAGCAGCCAAAGACAACTTCCCTCCAGGGCCAGATGAGGGGCACAGGCTGAGTCTGGAACCACAGCAAAGAGCCCTGGAGAGGGAGATGAACAGAGCTCATGGAGAGAAACCTCAGGTACAGAAAGGGAGCAAAGCAGCAGCTCCACATCTTGCCTGGTCCTGCTCCTTTTCCTCTCCGGTGTTCAGGTCTCTTTGCTGACCAGCCACACAAAACACCTGACGATCTAAAACTGGCTGTAACGTGCCCACAGTGTGGGAGAGCCTCTCCAACACAAGAGCAAGAGCCACCAATGAGACCCATCATCCCTCTCCATTGTTCTGCTCTGCATTAGCTACAGCTACAGAGTTGTAGTTCATTTGAAGCTGGGAAGGGAATCACTCCATCATTTTGTCCGCCTCTTAGACAAAATCTTTGAGCACACCCACAATGGCAAAGGGTTTGGGGGAAAACAGAAAGAATGATGACAAAAACAACACATTCCAGAGAACTTAAAGGAAAAAGAGGAAAGGGTGTGAGGGTAGCAGGGTTCACTAAGTGCCACCCGAACTGCAGCCACTTTCAAAGCAAGTTTAGGCCATGCCAGAGGGTGGTCAGCAGTGAGTTCCTGTCTGAGACCTGTTCATCTCAATAAATTTCCACTAGAAATACAGTTGGGCCAAAATAGAAATTCATTGTTGGAATGTGTCAATTTAGATCATATTTTCTATGGAAAAAAGTCAAAATGAATCAGTTCATTTTTCTCTTCTCATTTCAGTGAGGTAGGGAGTTTCATTTGACCATGATTTATTTCATTTAAACCTTCAAAGCTAAATAACCTCTTACACAAGAATAACATATGTGCATCAGCATTAGATGTGCATCAGCATTAGATATTCACCACGTAAATTTTGCTGCAATGAGCCACCAGTACCAAATTACTGCATTCTGCATTCCCCTGCACTTTGCAACTACTCTTTTCCTTGGTGAAACCTTCCAATTTGTGCATTGATGTGAACTCGTGTGTATTTTCTTATGGCTGAAGCAGCCTTGTCCGATAGAATCTATCCTAAAACCCCACCAAAATGTGCTTGGGATTGGATCACTTGATGAGCCTCCAGAATGAGCAGGTTTACCTGTGATTCAATCCCTCTCCAGAGGTAACAAGGCAAAGACCCGGCACGTAAAAAGGTTTACCCTTAGGAATCCATCCTGTTCCAGTGCAGACTGAACCTGACTGGTACACAAATCATGGCTAATATCCTCTGAACTCTCATGGTATGCAAAAAGAGTCTATTTAAATCTGGAATGGAGATTTGACTTTGGGGAGAAAGCCTTTTCAAGCCCTGGGAAGAAAAGAGTTATTGCTCTCTTGTAGGAGGCTTGTGCTGCAGACCCTTCCCCTTGCTCTTTGATCCGGGTTCCTCACCCATCCACACTGCACCCAGCATTTCTGAGCCATCTCCTCTCAGGGCTGTTCTCTACAGGAAGTGCAGAGGAGACTGCCCCAGGTTTGGCTCCTGTTGCTGTTCCCAGACCTTCCCTGTCTCAGACACAACCTGACTTGTCCTCCCYGGCCCGCAGGAATTGCTGTGACTGTCCTGTCCCGAGCACATGCCCTTTGGGACTAAAGCTGTTTTTTCACATGTGTCTGTACAGCACCTAGCACAACGACCTGGTAATTATAACAGAAGCTAAATTACTGCTAAAATTAGGTGCTTATTAACATTATCGCCTCTGGGCACCACCACAACGCTTAATAATGCTGCAGTCTGAGAGGAACTCAGGACCCATCATAATCTTCATAAAAAACTGTCCTTAGGGAGAGAATTTTTGTACCAGGTCTCGGTTTTCCATTAGGTCACATTTTACTCATGGAAAAAATATCTTTTCAACTGCCTGAGGATTTCAGTTCAGTTCAATGATTTCAACTGCAAAATGAAGGCATGCATAGGTTGTCAGCCCTAAACTTTACTTTTGGTTGTAAGTTTTGAGTTGTAAGCTTTGAGAACAGTTTTGGGGGTTAAGGCACTTGGACTCCAGACACCTCATGACCGTGTAAAGGCCAGGGCAGGTCCCACACACGCACCCACACATGCACCACTGCAACAGAACCAGCAGCATAGAGCCAGAGCCAAGCTGTGTTTTCTCCTTTCCAGTTCCCACAGCCTCTTTCCTGTGACCAGGATTCCTGGTGGGGTCAGCTCCAAACCAGGGTGGATTTAGGACCATGGCTGAAATGGAGCATGGCCAAACCTCAATTTCCTGCTTAAATCCAACCCAGTTGACTGAGTTATTGAAGACGAAATGTGGTCCACGGCAGGTCCCTCAGGAAAGGCTGAGAAAAGGGCAAAGCCAGCTTGTTCAGGTGCCAGGCAAGGGACAGGGTGAGCAGAGCATGCCACGGGGTGGTGGGACAAGGAGGAAGGGCTGTGGGGCACTTCTCGGGTCCCAAAGCTGTCCTCTGCCAGACACAGCACCCTGGAGAGGACACAGATATCCCAGCAGGGACTGTCTCCCACTTGGAGACCAGAGAGGAGCTCGCCAGGACAGCGACAGACCCGAGCATCTCCTCCAAAGACAAGCCCCCACCACCCGGGTCAGCTCACCCAGTCCCAGGGGAAGAAACGAGTTGCCCAGCCCCAGGGCCCCGCGGCCGCAGGGCAGCCCCAGAGGAGCCGCGAGCCCAGAGCCGCTATGGGCCCGCACACCTTCCCTGCCGCGCATTAACGAGGCCGACAAGGAGGGACCGGCAGGCTCCTCCCAGCTCTGCCCCTCACGCACACCCCCACAACCACT
This sequence comes from Amblyornis subalaris, assembly GCA_018881555.1. Taxonomy (NCBI): domain Eukaryota; kingdom Metazoa; phylum Chordata; class Aves; order Passeriformes; family Ptilonorhynchidae; genus Amblyornis; species Amblyornis subalaris. The sequence continues at coordinate 1,887,271 of JACAXG010000126.1, forward strand.
CGTACTATCTGTATCGAGCACATTTTTATGTAAATGCTCCAAGCATCCSTTTCAGAGGTACAATGCCTCCCAGACTAAGCCCCTGAAAGGCTCCGGCACATTTCCCGTGCCTCAGCTGCTCGCCCAGACAAACAGAAGTGTGGCTCTCCACAAAGGGCCATGGTAATGCCGAGCTGGAGGAGAGCTGAGGGGAGGGGGCAAGCAGGGGCCAAAGCTATTTCAATGACAGAAGAAAAGCYCAGCTCCGGTATCTCGATGAGTCAAGGAAGGGACAGGCTCCACAGATGGATAAATGGAGCTGCACCAGGCAGACGGCTCAGCCTCCCAAGAATGCCTCATCCCTGGGCCCCGGAGTGTTGCTGTGAAGGCAGGGGCTGGACTTAACCTGCGATCTCTCCATGGAAACAGCCTACAGAGCAGGGAACGAGTGTATGGAAAACCAGGAGACACTGAAGACCGTCTCATGATGTCCCCAGCCTCTGCACATGCCGTAGGGAGCAGTCCAAGGGACAAGGGAAGGGGCCATACCCCACGCTCCACCCTCATCCCGCCGTAAGTGGGACCTTCTTCCTTTGCTTCCACTGTGGGGGGACTCTGCAAGGCTTGCCCTCGTGGGCTGGCAGTTGCTGCTTGGTGGCACATCTGCTCTAGGTGCACAAGGGTCCTCACTCAGCAAACAACAGTTTCCTCTGCAGGAATAGATCATGAACATGTTCAAYGAGAAATGTTTGAAAGCATCCACAGACACCTCTTACCCAGTGCTGGAGGCTGGTGTGCCAAAGAAGTGGCTCCCCAACACCCAGCCAGACAGAGGGACTTTCTAGGTTTTCTCTGCAGCACTTTTGCAACAACTATGCATTATAATTCAGTGCATCCCTCATAACCTGGACCTTCCCAGCCATAGGTTAGGAACAACTTCATTAGAACCCCACCCAGACGGTGTACCAGAGGTTTGGCTTGCCTTGGCCTTCCCTTGTGATCCATCCTGTGCTCAGTAAAGCCTCTACAGTGACAAGCCAGGATCAGCAGGGGGGTCCTGATGTGCATGGGGCTCTGTCTCTTTTGGAGGGGCCAAGAGGAAGGTAAAGCTCCTGCAGGAATGCTGCAATTGTGAGACACGGCAGGCAAAACTCCATAGGGTATTGCCTGTGTCTGTCTGTGGGTGAGGTCTGTATGGGAAGCATCTGCAGGGAACTGAAGACAGACGAATGAAGTGATGTATGGGTTTGACACTCATCACCTCACACAGTGGCTGGGGCAGAACCCTGAAGACGGGAACATGAGACCAATGTCTGTGCACAAATGGGATGTTTTGGGGTGGCCCAGGTGTCTCACACCGATGTCATCTGACTCTCACAGGGTCAACTCCACACCACTAGCTGTGCTCTGCTGATGRAGAGCAGCAACACCAGCCCTCACCTGGCAAAATCTTCTCCCTCTCCTGTCCTCTGCTGTCACAGTCATTCACACCAACCGTCTCAAGAGGCTGCTGAGAAAAACTGGGCAGGCTTTGGCAGGGACAAGGGGCCAATATAGCATGGTTTTCCCAGCATCACTACAAGCCAGATCGCTGAGAAAKCTTGACAAGAAGGTCAGGATCCACATGGAAAGCCCAGGGCAGTGTTTCCAGCTGCTTCTCATGTACAGAAATCTGGGCAGCACATGGTCTTACTCTTGCTGCCAGCCAAGCCACGCACTTGGTGTATTAGTCTCCCTCTGCAAAATCAGGCCAAGGGCACATAGCCATCCTTTCCATTGACTGTTCCACTCTGCTTCGGTAATTCACCTTTAAACTATAAGGAAGTTTGCAGTGAGAGGCAGGGACAGCCATGGGACATCCCCTGGACTTGGCCCCTGTGTGACAGGAGGGGCTGGTGCCTGCCCTACTCCCAGCTGGAGACGTGGCCGAGGGAAAGGCAGCCAGTGCCCATGAGGACCATGCAGAACACTCGTGCCACWCCCATCCCACTTTCTCCAGTGCCACCAGCTGGGTCAGCTGGACTGGCCTTTCCCCACTTCCAGCTCCTCCAACATTATTTATGCCAACAGACTTTGCAGCATCCACCTGCCCCACCAGTGGGAGAGAGAGGAGGGACAGGGCAGCCCCRGGTGTGGGAAGGAGACTCCAGGGATGAATCTGGAATGGGGCTGATGGAGAGGATCAYGCACATGGCATGAGGCTGCAGCAGCCTGGGTCTCTGGGTCCTGCCCCTGCCAGGCCAGCTTGAGGGCTAAAACAAGCTTTCTGACTGCAAATTACCTTCCCCCTCGCTCCCTCCAAACACGGAGCTTTCCTATGGTCCCTAAGTCCAGGGCCTCATCCCACCCACTAGGCTGGGAGCTGCAAACCCAACAAAGAGCAGCTGAGGTTTGGGTCAGCTCAGCAGCTCTGCCCTGGAATGTGGGCTTTGCAACAAACAATTATGATAATTGCCAGTGACAAAAACAGGMAGAAAATGTTTGTGCCATGGCAACACAGGAAACAAACTCTGAGCAGAGCCTGTGTCCACCAGCCACCGCTGCCAGTGCAGCTCATGCTCACCCTGGTTGATGCCCCATCTTTTCTAAGAGTGTTTGTCGCGCACTATGCACCCCCCAGCTCAGGAGCCAAASCATGCGTGGGTTACGTGACTCCAGAGCTGTCCTGACCTGCAGACAGCAGACACAGGGGTGAATGGGGCAGTTTTCATTCAGACAGAGATCCTTGCAGTGCTTAGCCTCACAGAAGCACCCCAAGCACAGTTAACCCTCCAAAATGGGGTACACSAGGCGACTGCACAGGGAAGAGCTACTTTGCAAACTCCACTGGGGGGTTATTCACCACCCCACAGACACAGGCATCCCTCCCTCCAGCTCTCCACACATCTCCCAGCCTGAGCACTGGAGGTGGGTTGTCTCCCATCCAGCTCAGGCTTTGCAAAGGTTGGGATGTCCAGAAGTGAAGTCCATCCCCTGCCAGGTCTTTTACCATGGGAGGGTGGACCTGCCCARCACTGCAGGACACCAGCATGCAGACATGTCATTCCCTGTGTGCCTGCCATTCCCAATCTGCTCTGCTCCCCTTTCTCCTCACCCATACCCATCCTTTTGCATAGTTTTGTCATGACTGATGAGAATTACCTCCAATTTCCCACTAAAGAAAAAGATAATATCTGGACTGAGGCCAGGGAAATAAAACTTCAGCCCCACAGGACAGTGACTCAGCAGAGTGTAACCAAGGTTATAATTGAAGCTGCACTTACTCATATGGTTTGTGTGCTGGCATCTGCGCATGAACACCAAACCATGTGTGTCAAATTACAAACCAGGGAGAGGGCAAACCTGGCTGTTCCTGTGCCGAAGACCTGCACCCCTCCTGTCCTCAGCTGCTGGCCGCGCTCCGTGGTGTGGCTCTGCAGGGTCACACATCCAGGGGAATGGACCTGGGAAAGCTTCCTCCTCATCATCCATCATCGGCATCCGCACCATGCTGCAGGTGCATTCAGGCCTGTGTGGTCAGCAGGTTGGGTTCTTGTCACCAAGAGGCTCAGAGGACCTAAGGATGTTGTATAAGAGGAAATGGATGGCACGATGAGACCTGCAGCATCTTTACTGCCACAGTGATGCAAGAGAAGCAGACAGCACAGGTTGTTTCTAAGATCCCAGGCTGATGGGTACAAAAGATGGTGTCTCCTGTCTTGTTTGGGCTCCAGTCACAGACTTCAAATATTTTCATTTCACTCCATTTTCTGTTAAATTTGTGAGAAGTTGGATAAGTAGCTCTGCAGAGAGCTGCTGTTCCCTGACTCCCACAGCCCTGGGGAGTTCCCAAGTTGCAGGTGAAGATAACGGGGGACCACATGTGGAGCAAGGGCAGGAATAGTGACTCAGGTGCACTTGCTCATCTGTCTGGTTTTGATGCCAAGTGAAGAAGCAGTTGGTGTATCACTCTGTTAGCAAGGAATTAAAATAGAACAATATAATTAGGACCAATTACACAGTTTTATGGAAATGGATTTTGTCAGATTAGCATGGTGCTACTTGAGGAGATTAAAAGATTGGATGATAATGGAAAAGTGCTTTTAGGTGAATTTGTGAGAGAGCTGTTTGAGTTGGTGCCACAGAAATGCTCTCTGAGACCAAGTGCAGAAGCCTCTTTGCACACCGTGAATGGGTGATCTCGAATCTGGGGGTAACCACTTTGCTGTTTTCCTACCCAAGTCTCAGCTTTTCAGTTCATTTGTTACCTGTTTCCTGAAAAAAATCAAATGAGGCATGTTTTCCAGGAGAAGCATAGGGATCTGCATGAGTTCTTGATGCCACAACTCCCCAAAGGTCAGGACAAAGCCTTGCTCTGGTTCCTCACTCACTCACTCACTCACTCACTCACTCACTCACTCACTCACTCACTCACTCACAGCTGCAGGGCTGCAGAGATAACAGGCACGTTTTGGGCCAGCAGGAGGTGTGGAGCAGGGAATCTTTTATGGGGATACCAGATTCTTGTTGTGATGACTGAGAGAAGACTGCTAAGCCATGAACGGGCTTTGGGGAAAAACCCCAAATGCTTGCTSAGGACGAAATACTGGTGGACCTGGCCTGTGTTAGTCTGGGCTGCAGCAGCCACAGTACCATAACCTTTTAGGGTTACAGTGGGACCAACCCCATGAGTKACTTGAGGCCGTACATGAAGTGTTCAGAGGCAGCCCAGTGGCTGTGGGATGGCCCCTGGGTGCTTCAGGAATATGTCGGCRAGGCTCAGAGACTGTCAGAGGGGATGGAGTGGGAGGCTCCAGGATTTCTCAGTCTATTCATGTGTTAAATCCTGCACATGCTGGTTTTTCTCCTTGTCCTGGGTCTCTGCAGTAGTGAAGACACTGTATAATGCTTGCAGACAGGGAAAAAACTAACTGACTCGAGTCAGGCAGCAGCACACACCAGTTCAACCAACCAACAGTGAGAGGACTGTGAAGCAGCAGAGACGTGGCCCACAGCCCGGTGTCCCTCTGCACGCATTCCACGCATCCAGCAGCCACCGCCACCCCCGAGAGCCAGGGCCAGGCTTGGTCCGTGCAGGTGCTGGTGGCTGGGGACCCTGCACAGGTGACGAGGAGACAGGCTCAGCCCAGGACTGGTTTCCCGTCCAGCGACAGCCTCGGAGCACAGGTGTCCACTGACCTCCCTCRGCCCCCCGTTCCTCTCGTGTGGGACATGCCAAACCCCTAGCACTGCCTGGCCCAGTCTCCTCAGCACAGCCTGGCACCTCCTGGAAGAGAGTCTGTGAGGCTGCATGAAAGAGATGGGCCATGTGCCACAGGGAAGGCACAGGGCACAGTGTGCAGGGCACCAAGGCACACAAGGGTTGGCTGGCAGGACACTCGTCCAGCCTCCCGTTTGAGCGGAGGTATTGCAGTGACAGAGGATGTCACCCATGGCTCTGTCTAGCTAAATATTTGGAAGGCTTTGAAAATTTGCCACAGCCAAAGTCCAGAGATAAAGTGGCAAATGGCAAAAGAGAAATGATGAGCCAAGTCTCCTCCAAAGGTGAAGGGAAGAGTTTCTGGAGCAGTTCTCCTCTCACAGCCGGGCTGCGGCACCCTGTCACAGACTGCACTGCTGATGGGGACAGTACCTCATGATGCTGGAGATGTCTCTGGGCAGTAAGGCAGAGCTGTGCTGTGACAGGAGCTGTGCAGTCACTGTGGACACTCTGAGAGCCCATGGACTGGCTCCTTGATGAAGTATACATCTCTGGACAGGTGAGGAGCCCATGGAAACCACTGGACAGTGCTGATATATTGATCGGTGGTGAGCTCAGCCTCAGGCACGTGCAAGGTTTTTGCTGGGAGCAGGACAAAGCAGAGGAAGGTTTGGCAGAGGTGGCAGGATTGCTGTCCTCGTGTTTACCTCCCAGCATGGAGAACAGCACAGAATAAAGCCCAAAGTACGAGAGGCAAGTGAAGGAAAACAGTGCACAAATGACGAGTGGGAGCGGTCTCTGGTGGGCAGGTGCAAGGGACACTGTCCATGGAAGGACTCGAAGGTGAAGGAAAGTAACTTTTACCTCTCAGAGTAGGTGTGGAGTTGTGGAGAGGAATGTGAGAGAGGGTATTGGGCAGGAAAGCAGCAAGACAGCAGGGTCCTTCCAACAATGATCTGGGTAAAACAGGCAGGACAGATGATTGAGGGCACCTGAGTACCTGAGATGGTGGAGATTAAGAGGAAGTGATGTTTGCCTTGAGCTGGCAGCTGATGGTCCTAAGTCCCTGGTCAAGGCCATTGGGACAGATCCAGTTTCCTCCCAGTGAGAGAAGGAAATCAGGACACTGCATCCCCATTAGCCGCTCACAGCTAATGAGCCTTATGGGGTGAAAGCACAAGGTCCAGCTGCTCAGAAATCGCTCTCTCCCCAGATCAAGGGAGCAGGAGGGAAGAGAAGTGGAGCAAGAGGAGCCTGAGTCCAGTTGGTGTCCATTAGCCTCTTGCCCAGGCAGCAGGCAATGGTGCGAGAAATGCACAATTCCAGGGGGTGCATCTTGAGTCCACCCAACCCAGAGCAGGGCAGTCCCTGTGCAGGTGTCAGCCACACCATGACAGCAAGGAGTGCATCCTGCTGCATGCCCCCTGCCTCCCCCCCTTCCTGGTCCAGGCTCTGCTCAGGTGCAGCCATCGCCAGGAGCTGCAGGCGAAGCAGGCTGCAGGACTGTGCTGGCACGCTGAGGAAGGCGCCTGCTCCCCTGGTCTGAGCCCCCACGCAGCTCCCAGACACAGCCCTGGGCCAGGCGTGGTAGCAGAGGTGCTGCTGAAGTCTGGGCTGTGCAGGGCAAGTGCATCTGTGCAGAGAYACCTGTGGAGCCTGAGGGTGACACTCACTGACAGTGGCCGTGGGGATGTTGTGAGATATGGGCTGATTTCACAGCAGCACCCAGCTCGTGTGTCCCAAAAAGAGGAGACAACACCCAGAGGGAGGGCAGCTGGGCAGGGCTCAAGAAACCCTTGCTTCACCCCAAAATTTTTTCACTATTATGTCAGCTGAGCATGAAACATTACTAAAACCCCAGAGAATCCCAAACACCTTTGGGTTTTTCCCTTGCTGAGAGTCAGAGGCGATTCCCCAGGCAGAAGCAGTGTCTCAAAGGCTGGCAGCCCAGATCCTGAGTGGGGCTTTCACTTCCAGGTCCTGCTCTGTGCCACAGCCTTCAGTAATCCAGACCCTGCACAACAGGCACTTCTTCCCAGCTAGCAAAGGTAGGAGGGGACAGATCAGGCACGCAGAATTTCTKTTATTACACCACCTCACACTGACGAAGGGAAAGGGATGTTACTCTTTTCGGGATTTTCAGCAGGGCTCAGCAGCCATGTGTTGTTGCTCACACATGTGGTTTTACCCCTTGAAGTTATGTCCATAAGCCTGACCCTGCCCTCATGCAGAGGCTGAGACAGGTTGAGAGAGCCAGGAGTGGCCTGGAGAAGAGAAGGCTCCAAGGAGACCTTAGAGCCCCTTCCAGTGCCTAAAGGGGTTCCAAGAGAGCTGGAGAGGGACTTTGGACAAGGGTCAGGAGGGACTTTAAGCTCAAGGAGTGTAGATTTAGATTAGATATTGGGAAGAAATTCTTACCTGTGAAGGTGCTGAGGCYCTGGCACAGGTTGCCCAGAGAAGCTGTGGCTGCCCCATCCCTGGAAGTGTCCAAGGCCAGGTTGGACGAGGCTTGGAGCACCATGGGATAGTGGAAGGTGTCCCTGCCCATGCCAGAGGGTGGAACGAGACRAATTTTAAGGTCCCTTTCAACCCAAATTCTCTGATTGTATGATTCTATGATTTCTATGATTCTTCTCCAAAGGCACTGCAGAAATGTCACTCATCCACTATCCAGGGCAATCTCTGACCCCAAGCCATCCTTCGTATGGTAGCTGAGCTTCAGTGAGGGGCTTCAGCAACTCATGGGGTAGCAGGGAGGTGCATGGCAGCACCTTCCCTTCTGACCCTCCTGGGAGGGCCTGTGACCATGCTGCGCCCAAAAGTGCTGGAGAGATGCAAACAACACAACCAAAGGATCCAGGTTTGGTTCTTCTGCTTCTTCTGCCTTGAACACAAGCCAGAGGCACCACGAGCACCCAACACCAGCACAGAGATGGAGGCTGCAACAGAGCACTGCTGAAATCCCATCTGCAGCAGCCCAGCAGTGCACACAAACTGGGGTCACCATGAGCAGACTCCTTCCCCCCTCGATGTCCACAGCATCTTCTGGAAATGCCTCTCTCTTTTTTTCTGGGCCCTTATGGCTTTCCTTAGCACACAAGCATGGCCACACACACTGTACCAAGCAAACCCTCACACCATGGATCTGCCAGCTGAAACACCCACAGAGCAGCTGCAGGGCTGTGTGGACTTTCAGAGAGCAACTTCTGGTACCTACAACCACATAACGAGCAAAAGCCTTGGCCTGGAAATGCAAATAGATGTATAATTTAAATTTAGTAAGGCAGTTAATGTTCTGTGCMTCCAGTAAAGGATGGTCCAGCTCCTATCATCCATTTATTGAGGTTACTCCATGTAATAAATTCCAAATGACTGATAATGTCTGTATTTGGGATTATATTAATAACTGTGCATCCAGGGAGGTGAGGGTATGGCCAGTGCTGCCCATGCTGTGCAGACACGGCAGCAGGCAGCTGGGAGCATTTTGGAAATTTTATGTAATTGCCATCAGCTGCAAATGAATGAATTAATGCACCCCCCTGCACCCTGGCAGAGGGGAYCTGCTCTCAGGTGTCGAGGCAAAATGCTTCATGTACAAGCGACTGATGGGAAGGAAAGATTTAAAGGGAAACRTTTTCTGCAGTGTTTCAAAGTCACCCAGGTCGTGGTGAGAGACTCACATCTGCCCACATCTGTGCAGGTATCTGACTGCTTAGGTTGTTTGCAGTTTGAATAGAAAACCTGCAAATGCTGGTACCCTGGAAGCAAAAAGATATTTAAAGAAACCTCAGTTAAATCAAGTCTTGAGGGGAACAGGAAATATCAAAGACCAACTGAAAAGGTAAGTTTATTTTCAGCACTAACAAAAAGCTTAGATATAAAGTGGATATTCATTACAAAAGAAAGCACAATACAGTAAATGTAATTTATTGCACTATTTTTTTCAAAAATACATTTGTCAGCACTTAAGTAAATACATTTTGTTGAGAAGTGCCAGATGAATTCATTCCTTTTAAGGTCTTTATATTTCTCTAGCTCAGTGATTTGCTGTCACAGATATGGACTGAACCTGTATCACTTCTTTTTGTAATGAAATAGGATTTCATCCCAAGTATTTTTGGGTTTGTCTCCTGTGCCTTTGTCCACCCTGGCAGTTCCTGCAGACACTCACCCACTGAGCAATTCACACCTGCGTGGGAAGGCACTTGCAGGGCTGAGCACGCTCCCATGCACTCACACACCTGCATGGCAAGCCAGAGGGCAGGGGACATCTTCAGCCTGAGAAGAATGTTTTAGGAAGGCTGATAGTCTTTTAGCTTAACTGGTGGCTACTTGGGGTCTGGAAAGCCCAAGGGCCACCCAGTTGATCAGCTCAGGAAATTAACCCAGGGATTTGAGAGCATCCAGGSGTTGGTAGAAAGGATGTCTGGGGGTCTTTGTCCAACCTGCTGTCACCAACCCCACAGCTTCGCCTGGTCAAGCCCTGTAAAGGCCCAGAACCGAGCCTGAACCTCATCCTGTGGCCCAGCTCACACTGTCCCCACACTGGGTGGCTGCACTGGCAGGACCTGCTGCTCCCCACTGCAGGGGAGCTGTGGGGAAAGGGCAGGACAGGGCTCTGAGGGGTTCATGAGGAAGGAAGGKTCCAGGGTTCATGCCCTGCCTGCAGGAAGCACTGCCCGAGTCCTGCTGTGCCCCTGCTGTGTTTCCCCCATCCAGCGGACGCTCACCCCATCCCTTGGAGCTCCCCAAGGGAATTGGGAGCCAACCGGGCTACAGCCAACAAGTGTGTTTCTGCTGGGACAAGCCAGAAATGTTACCCCTCCTACCCAGAGTGACACCCCTGCCTCTCCCTTGCACCCCATTCCTCAGCCCCAGCAGCCCCACTCGTGGCTGAGCCCTGTGGGGCTGTGGGACTGGCCAGGCAGCAGAAGCCCAAGCCACGCTGAGATCATCTCTGCGAGCATCAGATAACAGTTCAAAAGGCAAGCAGCTTTCTCCTYGCTCTCAGGCTCCCTCTCAGTTTCTTTTAAGCACAAAAAYRGCAACAAAAAAAAAAAAAAGAAGAAGAAAGGGAGGGGGAGGAAAGAAAGAAAAGAAAGAAAGGGTGATTTCCAGCCAGGCAGTAAAATGCCATCTGTCTCCTGATGGCTCATGTGACACTGACAGACGTCCATTGCCAGCCAGAGCCAAAGGCTCAGCAGCCCGTGGTCCCCGGCCTCTTCCCCAGTCCCCACTCGCTCCTGAATCCAGCAAGGGCTCTTGAGGAGGGAGAAGAAAATGACCCGGGCTGATCCTTGGTGCCCTTCCCGCAGGGAGTCGTGCTCAGGGCGGTGGTGGAGGAGGCAGCGTCGGACTTCGGAGCGGGGTTGTCTGTGCCTTGTGACTTTTCCACCAGGCTGAGATCCACTCGGATCCACCTGTTTTCCGCTTAAAAGCAGCTCCCGGAAAACAAAGGAGATGAACAGCAGGCATCCCACCACCCCCACACAACGCAACTGCTTAATTGCCTCTAGGAAAAGAGCCTGGCTGACCCTGGGACCCTCCCGGGCTGGAAGGGCAGAGAGCAGAAGAGAGCTGTAAGGACTGCCCTGCTGCCYGTGACCGGCCGCGGGCTATCCCTGCCCGCGCTGCCACAAAGAGGGAAGCTGCAGCTCACATTTCCTGGGAGCACAGATGTCTCTGGATGACACAGCCACATCCCAGAAAAGGRTATTGCCCCTACTCAGTCCCAGGGGAGATGGCGGGGAAGTCCCTGGGCAACGGGTAGAAGAGGAAAAGCCTCAAATGTTCTTGATTTCTCTGTGTTCCCAACAGTGATGGTTTCAGGAGAGCACGAATTAGGCGRGTGTTGGAAGGTGGAACCTTCTTGCCCTGCATCCCGGGCATCTGTGGCTTTGAAAAGCAGCACAGCCCCTGGGAAGCTCAGCACCCCATGAGTCCTGCGAGGGCAGAGAAGCTCCATTCATGGCACCCACTGAGCAGCCCTGGGCAGGCTGGGCATGAGCCACACACCTGCCTGTGGCACGGCCACCATAGTGCCAGCCAGGGCTGCAGGGCTGGACAGCAGTGAAGCGCTCACCCTGCCCTTCTCTGGAGCATCAAGGCCACTATCAGGAGCTGGTGGCACAGGCCGGCCCACACCTCCTTCTGCATGAACCTCTTCTCGTTCCCATTCTCACCACCCACACCACTGCCCACCACCCAATGCGTGGCCCAGCCTSACCAGCTTGGCCATCTCAGAGCTGAGCTGCTGATTTCCTAAACCTGTCTGCTGGGAACAGAGTTGCAGAAGTAGCCACTAGGCACACACAGAGCTGGGGACATGACATGGGGTGGCTTCCCCTGCCTGCCAAGGGCCAGCAGGATGATGCTACGAGGTTCCACAACACCCCTCAACCCTTCCCCACAACCACCTGTCAGAACTGGGCATGGCTGGGCGCCACGTCAGGTCCTGACACCTTTCCAGAGGGGAACTGGAAGCCCAGGGCAGCAGGAGCTCCCACCAGGCCAACTGGGAAGTGCCAAGAAMCTTTTGGTGTTGGTGAGTCACGTGTGGCTCAGCACAGTCCAGGATGGAGATGTTACTGCAAGCACTGAGCACCACCTTACCCCTGCTTGGAGTTTGACAACATCAAGTGTCTTCCAAAGCCCATGAGCCCAAAGGTGAGTGCAGACCCTGACCTGCAGGTATTGACTTTACATTTTTTATTAGGAGACATGGAGTTACATTGCATATACTTATAAGAAGGATCTAAAGCTATTAGAGAGCATCCAAAGAAGATGCTGAAGAGTCTGGAGCCAAAGCCATACAAGGAGCGGCTGAGGGCACTTGGTGAGTTCAGCTGGAGCAGAGCAGGCTGAGGGCAGAGCTGAGCGGGGCTGCAGCTCCTCCCGAGGGGCAGCTCCGATCTCTGCTCCCTGGGACAGGGACAGGACCCAGGGAATGGCTGGACCTGGGCCAGGGCAGGGTCAGGCTGGAGAGCAGGGAAAGGTTCTCCTGTCCCCAGAGGGTGCTGGGCACTGACCAGGCTCCCCAGGGAATGGGCACGGCCCCAAGGCTGCCAGAGCTCCAGGAGCGTTTGGACAACGCTCCCAGGGATGCACAGGCTGGGATTGTTGGGGTGTCCTGTGCAGGGCCAGGGGYTGGACTCGATGATCCTTGTGGCTCCTTTCCAGCTCAGGATATTCTGTGATTCTGTGATTGAACATTTGCAAATGCAATTTCCCAAGGGCATCCCCAAACAAAGGAAGTCAGAGGAAGAGCCCAGCATCCAGTTTGCTTAGCCAGTGCTGGTCACTGGGTGCCCAGCATGGGTTGGGACCCTTCCTCCCTGCAAGCACAGCACAAAGCCAGCCTGACACTGTCCCACCTCCACCAGCAAGACTGCAACATCCTGGCAGTGGCTGCCAACACCATAGTCCTGCTAGATGAAGCCACCAGAGAAATGACACCACATTTCACGCTATGTCCTCCCTGCTGCCTGCAAAAACAGCCCTGATCCTTGTCATTGCAAGGGATGAGAAGGGCTGGGCATGTGGCTGTCTCTTAAGGGTGGGCAAAGAAACAGCAAGACCATCCCAGGGCAATGCCAGGGGCACAGTACCAGGGCAGCAGCTCTGTCCTTCGCTGGCTGCAGCAGTCCATGCTCCATGAGGAGCTGCTGCAATGAGGCCCCCCTAGAGCACACCTGAACTCGGATTGTGAAGCCTGGACAACCCTGGTGTATCACACAAGGTTTGCCAAGCAGACCCCCAGCATCACTCCCCCCAGCTCCTGGGCACAGGTTTGCATTGTTTCAGTTGTTCCAACACCATTTCACCCCAGAAGTGCTCTGTCTGACCTCTGCAGCCACTCCTGACCCCACAATCACCCCACAGGTGACACCTTTGGTGACTCCTACCCACATCCTGCTCCCTTCCCCTGGCTGTGCCTCTAGGGTTTTTCAGGCGGATGGTGCACAGAGGGGACCAGGGCTCAGGGCTCTCTGGGGGACAGGGTGAACATCAGCACCTGAACAGCTTTGAGCCAAGACAACAATGGTCACAGGGTGCAAAAGGCTCTACGGAGTTTATTATTGTAGCTTTGATTGTGTTGTGAAATGATGGTGTGAGATTGCCTCAGCCTGTGGGCCACAGGAGAGATGGAGACAGGCATCACTGCAGGTGGGGCTGGGASGTGTGGGGCTGGGAGGTGTGGGGCTGCCTCCAGCCCAGCCCCACAGGAGCCACTGTCCAGTCCTGGGTACAGAGAAGTGCTCTGAAGCAGCCTGGCCCTGCTGTGTTTAACCTGGCTAATGAGTAGCCAGGCAGGATGTGGCCATTCAAGGACACTGGGTGAAAAAAAGCCCTTCTGCCTCTGCTTACACAGCATGCACAAGTGGGCCATTCCCACATCCCAGGATCCTGCCTGAAGCCTGGGCATGGCTGCCATGATGAAGAACAAGTCTTGGACCAGGGAATTATCCCATCTCTGCATTGAAAGAGCTTCAAAACCTCTGAGAGCACAAAGCGGGGCTGAAGGGATACCTGCCTACCTGAGAAACAGCCCTGCTGAAACCTCATCCAAAGCCACTGTCTGACCAAAAGCTGAAGGCACCAGATGCTGTGCTTCTCCCAAGCCAGCAAAAATGTCAGGACCTGGAGGAATGGAGAAACTGCTTTGCCTGAATGCACACGTGCTGCACGTGATGGGATCAAAGGGCCAGAGAACAGAGGTGTGACCAAACAAGCACAGGAGACCAGGCTTGGCTGCTCCAGGCTYGTGCTCTGCTCTTCACAGATGTGTCTGAGGGACCCACCTTAGGAGCCAATTAGAAGAAACAATTCAGGACTTGTCTGTGGCACTGAAGAAGGAGGGAATGTCTCTCAGTTTTGGAGACTAAACACAGGACATGTCCTCTGACAGGTACTCATCTCTCCTAACATGAATGGTTTGGTACTGGGACGGAAACACGATGATGGCGTGGAATCCTCCATCTTCAGAGAATTTCAAAATTTTAATGGACTGGCCCTGAGAAACCTGTTGCAGACTTTAAACCAGCTCTGCACAGAGCAGGAGATTGGACCAGAAACCTCCAGCAATCCGTCCTCAACTAATTCTTTGTGTGATTCTTTCAGCTCCCTGAACTTTTGGTCTTTGCAGACCAGCAAAAAGAAATGGGCCCATCCATAGGCTCCCACCTAAGGCAAGTTTAAGTGAACCCAAGGACTGGATTTTCTTGGGTGTAAGTAGAGTTGGGTTTATTCATGGGGTTTGCTTCACATGGCTCTGGGAAAGCCAAGGCTTGACATGCCTCTCACACATCCCTCCCACTCAAGTTAATATTATTCTTGTGAAGAGGAAACCACTTAAGGCTCTCACAAGTGCTTCTCATCAGCTTCAGTGAACAGAAAAGTGAATATGAACTGATCTTAGGTAAATGAAGTCCACTTCAATTGTCAGCCAAGGGTTTAAAGCCATTCAATTAATACACTTCAGCTCCACCTCCCTGCACACAGATCCAAAGAGACACCTCACACCCACTTTCCCTGCTGTTCAGCAACTAATAACCTTACTCAATCCACATGGTACTTGAAGACCTTGGTGAACCTCACCTAAGTCCAGATCCAAAATCCTCCTATGATTCAGCAGACCCAGGGTAATTGCCACCATTTTTCTAGCCCTACACATTCTTTTTCTTTTTCTCTCTTTCTTTTTCTTTTTCTTTTTCTTTTTCTTTTTCTTTTTCT
>JACAXG010000126.1:1902499-1926117 GCA_018881555.1 Amblyornis subalaris
TTCTCTTTCTTTTTCTCTTTTTCTTTTTTCTTCTTCTTTTTCTATTTCATTTTTCTCTTTCTTTTTCCTTCTTTCTTTTTTCTTATTTCCTAACTTCCTTCTTACTTTCCTTCCTTCTTCTTTCCTTCCTTCTTTTTCTTCTTTCTGACTTTATCTTTCTTTCTTCTTTCCTTCTTCCTTCCTTTTCCTCTGTACTATTTGAATGGCAAAGGTTTCTGATTACAGTCCGCCTGGGGAATCAAACACCAAGGCTGCTGCTCATTTACTGACTGGCAGATTAAGATGGATAAAGGGAGAGATTTGTATATTGACTCTGTGTTTATGTAATTCATGTGCAAGGCTTGGCCAGGAGCAAAGGGGGATCTGACCCACATAAATAATAACGAGCAGCATTTTTAAACTAAATCATCTGGAAAATTCACAGACGATTCCATCGGTTCCTTCTATTGTGTCACCAGAGGGTCATAAATAATTCAGCCTTGCTCAAATATTTATGGAAATCAATTTAGCCCTCAGTCCAATGCCACCTCCCTGAGAAAACAGTTTCCTTTCCTATCACAAGTGCAAACTGACTGCCCTCTGTCCCACGAGCCTTCCCAGGGCTGAGGGCACCTGTAACCTCCCACAGCACATCCAGGCGCCAGCCTGGCTGAGCAGGACCCCAGACAGCTCTGGGGCCACAGGCACCACCTGGAAGATGAAACTGCATGTGGTGTTCCAGGAGAGGAGCAGGTCCAGCACCTGTCCCCTTCTGCTGTGAACACCCCACGTTCCACCATGGGCCACCTGCCCTGGCCCGGGGTGYCTGTCAGCCCCAGAGCTGAGGGACAGCCCTTGGCAAAGCTGTGGGCACATGGAGAGCAGCTCCTGTGCAGGTGACAACTGATGCTCAAGTCAACAAATCCTGCACAGGAGAGAGACGCCTTGCTGAGATCAAAGGTCACAAAACAAACTCCCACAGGAGCCAGCAGCACAGTGGAGCTCCCAGTGCCCGCTCCCAGGGCAAGGTCCATGGCTCTGCCATACCCACCGAGGAGCAGCTGCTGCACAACCTGAGCCGTGACCCAGCACTCGCAGCTCACCTCCGTCCTTCCTCCCTGGCTGGCACATGGCAGGATTCCTGAGACCTCTCTTGCCAAAGGCAGAGGCCACATGGACTGCCCACCATGGGCAGCASCCAGGAAGATTTCCACCCCCATGGTGAAGCCTCGATGCTCCTGGCCCTGAGCACCTCACTGATCCTTCTGGAAGCTCAGTGTGTCTATGGGCTATTCCTGTTTCTTGCTGAAAACCGTACTTCCTGGGAACTGTGAATCTCTTCCAGCCCCTTTATTGCACACAAACAGGACAGATTCTCGGAGTCAAATAGCAGCACACCATTCAGGGGTGCAATATGTTCAGAGAGTAACTAGACCACCACACAGATTAAGATCAAACCTCCTCCCAGCTCAGCCACCAGCACAGGAACTGGGAGCAGCCACACACAGCCCACAACCATATGGAGAAGCCACATTTCCTCCAACATCTGTGTTCCCTGCAAGTCCTGATCACCTCTTAGTAGGTCATTTTATCTGGCCTCTCCCCAAGTTTCTGAGCCCATTTCTCTCCCAAGGTGCACTTTGCCTGGAACGACATGCGGAACTGCGCAAAGCCACCACACAGCCAGGTTCCCATGGATCCATGGCAGACACTGGGACACCTCCTCCTGCAGGGTCCTGTGTCTGTCCCAGGCAGCAGTGCAGTGAACTGGGCAGACACTGCCTGTGAATCACATGGGGACCTGAGGTGACATGGCCATGCTGCATTGACCGGGAACCCAGGGAGGGAGCGTTTTGGTGATTTGGGAGAGATTATCCTCCTGTTTCCCTCACAGGGCTATCTCTGCACCAAAAGCACCAGCCTACAAGCGTTGGCTGGGAGCCCCTGGGGCAGGAGCCAAGCCTGGTGGAGAGCTCAGGGCAGACTTCCCAGAGCGTAGCCAGGGTCACTGGCAGCCACAGAGGTGAAGCACGAGTGTTCCCTCCAGCCATTCAGTGTTTCAGCCCTCTCCAGCTCTCAGGGTAAGGAACACACTGCGCTGCAGGACGAAGCAGAGGGAAGGGAAGGAGTGACTGCAGCCRGAGGGGCTGTGAGAGCTGCTGTCACTGAGGGCCAAGCTCTGAACCATCCAGGCTGAAGGAACAGCAGAGGCACACAATCCAGTGTGTGAGTAGGGTTTACGAGCTTCTCCAGTGCCAGGTGTCTCAGCACAGGAGACTTCCAGACAACTCCCTTCTGCTTTCCAGACTCTTCTTTCACTCCAACTTGTCACCATCCCCGGAGGGGATCTGTGTAGATGTAGTGTTTGGGGACATGGTTTAGTGCTGGGCTTGGCAGTGCTGGGGGAATGGTTGGACTCGATGATCCTAAAGGTCTTTGTCAGCCCAAACAGTTCCATAATTCTATGATTCCACATGACAGAAATGCTGAGGCAGCCCCAAGGCCGACACACATCCCACGTCTGCACATCTGTAGATGTCACTAGATGAGAGCACAGCTGTTGCTCCAGCAGAGAAAAACACCAGTGATTCACGCAGGGGACACTTGCAAAGGTTTGCACATGCAAAACCTTTACTTCAGGTGACCCCCACCAAAATCACAACCCACCTTCTCTGCTCTGCCTGCACACCAAGGAGCAGAGGGATGCAGTTGGCCTGCAGCTCCCACCATAGGGGAATATCTTCCCCAGCACACCTGGGCATGGGAGACAAAGGATGAGCACAGATACTACTAACATGGAGAAGCTTCACTAAGGGAAATAATTAGCCCTTGTTGGGGAAAATCCTAGGAAAACTTTTGCTTTGACAAAAGTTAGGTAGAATCTTTTTCTGGTTTTTGCTCTGCTTGCCTGGCAGTCCCTCTCCTGTCCAGCATTTATGATTTGGGGCCTTGGAAAGTGTACTTTTCTTTGTCAGACTGGTGATTCATTACAGAGTGCAACAAAATGGATGTTCCTGGGCTACAGAGCCCTGACCTGCCCGGCATTTGGGATGCCATCTAACAATTACCCTTAATTCATAGTCTACTGTACAAGTGTCTGCCTCTGCACTCAGGGCAAGGACATCACCTGGTCTCTCTGCAGAGCTGTTTCATGACAGCATCTGCATTAGTCGTGTTTTATTCAAAAAGGGGTTCATTTGTGCCCTCTTATCCCCCAAGCACAGGAACACAATCAATCTCAAAATAGCTGCTTGGCTCTCTCCTCCCTTTTCCAGCCTCACTTCTTGGCTCTTAATAAATTATTCAGCTTTCCTAAATATGCATAGGGATCTCATTAACAACTAATTTTGCTTATTTAAACCAACTGCATAATCAAACCACTATAGTGTTTCCCCTTTCTTATAGCCATGAATTATTCATGTTCTGGGAATCCGCATACAAATTTATTGATTCTTAAAAGGGYGCCTTTTTCACAGCCTGGAAAAAAGAAACCCTGGTTATTCTGGTGTTGAAGATTTTGGCCCAAACTCCCATTTAACAWATCATATGGTGTTTTCCTGGGAACAGACAGTGGACAAACCCACAGCATCACCAAATGCACCTGTAATTCCTGAGTGCAAGGAAAGGGAGTGTTTCCAACACAGCAATTAATCGTTTGCAGAATCTCAAATTGCAGCCCTTTCCCAGAGCTTATTGTTGCAGCATCCATTTCACTCTGACTTCTTGGTGCCTTTAGGTTCTCTCAGACAAGCCACAAAGACACCTGGGCAAGAACTGGACATCTTGTAAAGGCATGCAAAGCCACCAGTATCCCTGGATACAATCTGGGCTTATTTCCTTCCTACGAAGGAAACACTGAAGATAAAAGCATGCATAGGGTCAAGAGGGAACAGGGACCAAGGTGTGCTCCAGCCACTGGGGATGCTCAGCCCTGTCACARAGGGGAGCAGGGCTTTAGGGACCCACACATGCCCCTGCTCATGCACACCCCTGGATTCTATACTGGCCTGTTGCATCTCGTGTCATTCAGAAGCTCTTCCAAAGAGCTGTGTTTGGAGATCCACTCCCAGACCCCACATCCTTCTGGCACAGACCCCTGAGGAGCTGGTACCATTCTGCTCTTAGGCTYACAGAATTACAGAGGAATTCAGGTCAGAAGGAACGTCTGGAGATTTCTAGTCCAACCTCCAGCTCAAAGCACACTCGGCTATGAGATCAGCCCAGGCTGTCACATCTTCACCCAGTCTTGTCTTGAGAATTTCCAAGGGTGACGACTACAAAACCTCGGAGCAACCTATTCCACCACTTGACCATCCTCATGGTGAAGACATTTTTCCTCATATCCATTCTGAAAATCCAGTTTTCAACTTATGTCCATTGTCTCTTGTCCTCCTGTAATGCACTGTTGTGAAGATCCTGGGTCTCCCTGATTAACTCCTCCTTCTCCAGTGCTCCTGGTAATCAYTACTCTCCCGCCTTCAAGGCCTGCCTAAATCTCAGGCTGAGATCTGTGGGAGCAGTGGCCTTAAATGACAACCACTGCATAAAAAAAGCTTCTACAAATATCTCCTGCTCGAGAAGGGCATCTTTGAAGAAGGCTTTGACAACCCCATCCCATGAAAAGTGAATGTTAGAAACGGAGCCATGGAGCAGTGACCTTCAACTCCTTGTACACAAAGAAGGATTTAGAAACATCTGTGCATCTTCTTGTAGGTACCCTCAGGCCCTCAGTCCCTGGCAAATCATACCTGCTGGTGGCTGGGGTCTGAAAGGGAGGTGAAGAGTGTCTCCATGTTTCACAGCTGGAGTTCTTGGTATGAGCCCCAGCACAGACAGCTCCTTCCTGCAGTCTGCTAGGAGCCTCCAGCCCAGCAGCAGGTCCAGAAATGCCAGGCAGAATCCCAGGGAATGCACATTGCTTGTGCTGGCAGGGTACCAACTGTGCTCCYTCCATTGGCAGGAGCTGCAGGTGTGTCAGCCTGAGCAGAGGAACTTAGAGATGCAAGTCCCCCAAGAGCTCTGATCTTCACCTGTCTGGGGGCACCCCTGGCTCATGTCAGTGCTCACACTGGCAAAGTCGGTGTCCAAGAGCTCCCTGCTCAGCCCCGCGTGGCTGTAGCAGTGTTCACAGCGAGCGTGAGTTCACTGCCAGGATGGAAATTTTGGTTCATCTGCTCCAACACTGTGACCAGAAGCAGGGCAGCAGCATGCCAAGCCCAGRGACACTTGCAGTGCTGCCATCCAGGAGAAGCCACTCTGGCAGGGCCGGCTCCAGGACATGTCCCTGGCCGCCTCTGGTTCCATAYGTGTGGACTGGTCAGAGCTGACCTGCACGGGGCACAACTGCACCTCTGTAGCCACGTCGCTCTCCAAGCCTCTGCTGACAAAGCCGTGGCTTATCTGCCCCACGGGCCCTGAGGGTTTTTGCACATTGCTTTGCACTGAATGAACATCAGATGGTTCATTTTATTTGTCTCTTGAGAACTGGTGAGGGTCTTTGTTTGTTTGCTTTGTARAGGAGCAGGTTGCTGTGTTTTAATTTGTCTTCTTACACCTTCATGATAAAAAAACCCACTAGCCATGGGAAGAACATGAATCTATAAATGTTCTTTTATAACAGCRGAGTCCTGAGACAAGATCTCCTTTTTTCCATTTTCCTGTGCCTGCATTGCTGGCTGGCTGGCCCTCTCCCTACTCGTCTGTTCGGCTGCAGCTTCTCAGGGTGTCACACAGAAACAACCACCACGTGGAGCAGTATGAGGACTTGATCCAAGTCCCAGCTGCTACCTGTCCTGCGATGGTCTGGAGTTTTCAGGCAGGACTTGTTTGGGGAGGACCTCGTGGTGACAGCCACAGATAGAATCAGAGAATCACAGGACTGTTCAGGCTGGAAAAGCCCTCTAAGATCACTAACTCCAACCATTAACCCAGCACTGCCAAGCGCACCAYCCATGGATGCAGGATGGCTGCTGACTACCCCCATTTCACACATTCAGCTTGAGGCAGTGCTGTTCTGACCCACCCTTGAATGAGGGAACGGATCTGCTCCTTGCTAGCCCTGCGGAGGTGCCAGCACTTTGTGCCACAGCAAGGTCACCCCAGAGCTGGCAGGACTAAACTGCACTGCTGTGAGTCACCCGTGGCTCTGCCAGAGCTCCTCACATAGCACTTGGAGAAGGCAATCACACTCAGGGTGACCTCCAGAGACCAAGGCACTGAGGAAATTGCAGGTGCTTTCAGGCTGTTCTGGATGTCTTCTCAATGACCCACATCTCTGTGCACCCAAAAGCCATCGCTTCTCCTCCCAGCTTGCGACACCTCTGATCACAACCTCGCTGCTCATCCCCACGGGCCTCAGCTCTGTGGTCCCACCAGYTGGGCTGTGCTGAGGGACTGAACACGACTGCCCTGTCTGCAGCCTGGACAGTGAGGGGGAGGTCTGGGTGAGCAACGCAGGAAGGACAGGAAATACTGAAAGCAGAGATGGAAAGGGTAGGATAGCACTCGTAAGCTGCTCCTCACAACCACAAAGTTGAAGCAACTGAACTGGTCGTTTGTAAACCCAGGTCCTGTGAATCTTTGAAAAAGCATTCAGTAGCTTGAGTGAGAGGAAACCTTCTCAAGACAGAGCAGCTGTAACCCCTGTTCTGATCAAACAGCCGAATGATCCCAGGAGGAACTTCATTTAATCAGAACAGCAGGACCTTGACAAAAATCCCAGTTGTGCACCAAGGGACACATAAACCCAACCACTGCTCCAGCTGGCTCACACACTGGCACAGCTCTGCAACCCTAGGGTAGCTGCACGGACACCAGTGGGGCCRCTTGAAGCACAGCTGAATACACGTTCTCAAGAGCTAGTTTTGTACAGACAGCAGCCCCAAAATAGCAGCTTCTGGGAAACATGGCCAGCAGGCAGGGAAATGAGACCGTTCCAAGCCTGAGTGCTGAAGGAGTTCTTGGCAGTGTGGCAAGGAGGATTTGGTTACTGTTGAAGCAGCAAGTTTGTGCTCTTGTCTTTTGCTCCACGAGTTCCACTGAAACCAGCTGAAAGGCATCCATATGGCTTCAGATGGGACAGTGCTCAGGTGGGGACTGCAGGATGAGCCACTTGGCAGAGGGAAATCCACGAATGACACAGATCCTATCTTGCTCAAGGTGTCACTCTCCCATGTGCAAAGAGCTTCCGTGTCAAAGAAGTCACATTCACTACCTCGAGATTGAAATCTGCCCTCCATGGCCCCTTTTCACCGTAAGAGGAGCATGCTGGCTTCACACAGAGCACACTGCTGCTGGGAACCGACAGCGAGAACAAGGAACATGGAGTTTCATGCAGAGGTTAACATGCCTCCAAAAATCAACCTGCATAAATTTTATCAGGGACAATTGGTCTCAATGTAACTTCAGGCACATGCCTAGAAAAACTCAGAGTTTTTTTCCTCTTTAAGATCAGGCTCCGTGTCTGTGTCTTCAGTCAGTCTCTGTTCCTTTGTTCCTCTGAACATTGTAAGAACTGAGGGCATCCTGTGATGGTAACCAGGATGCCTGGGTCCTGTGGAGGGTGGAGAAGGCACTGTCCTGGACTCGGTGAGCATGAACCAGTCACTTTCCTTTTGCAGACCTCGTTTTCCCATCTGGAGATGGTTCTGTTTACCCACATTTGTCGATACAGTTTTACAACCAGGGTTAATGTTGATTTCCAAGTGACTGCATTAAACTCTCTAATCCTCAGCACCCATTCAGAGCTTCCCTCCTTCCCAGCACTTCACAGGTCAACTGCAAAGCAACACAGATGCATCAAGAAGCTCCTACCAAAGCACAGCTCTTTCCTGCATCTGCTCTTCAGAACATTCCCCAGGACAGACCTCACACAGCRCCCAGGAGGAAGGAGATCACTTGCCTCCTCTGGATGCCTTTTACCCATCACTGCTGTACCTCCTGGCGCRTATCCCAGACCTGCACTTCAGAAACAGGTGGCTGACCTGCTCTTGACACCTGTGTCCAGACAGAGCTCAGCACACATCCCCCATTCCCACCTACCCAATGGCTTAGTAGGAGCAGATGAAATCCAAAATGTTGTAAGAACAAATACACAAACAGGTTATTTTTTGTTTATATCTTTACACATGTCTGAGCAGCTCTGCTAGGCACCATGATGTGTGCATGGTGCTGTCCCCTCCCAGCCCACCTGCCTGCAGCCACCACTGCCCTCTCTGCTCGCCCCATGGAAACAGGGAGTGCCAGAGAGTGTCTGGATTCCATAAGAAGCTGAGATCCTCACATAGGCAGCATTAATTGCAACTTTTAACCTTTAATTATAGGTTCCCTTGGTTTCCACAGTGTATTTTCAGCTGATYGCCTCCATGTTTCCATAGCTCAGACGTGGACTCACACTCTAGCAATGGCAGAACAGCTCCACGCAACCCAGACCAGCTGGTGACATTAATGATCTGTCACCCATTTACAGGCACCTAGTGAGAGCCCAGGTGAGGAGCCAGGTGTTCYCCACCAAACTCACCCCCTCTTACAGCACCATGTCCCAAAAATGGCCTCAAGCAGCTTAGAGGAGAACAACAATTTCCTTGAGATCAGCAGAGTAGCAGAGTTAAGCCTTTGGGGCCAGTAATCCACAGGGAAGTTGGGACCTTCAGTCACACAAGATAGTGCTCCAGTGGAGCTCCTTCTCATGGACTGCCAAAAAGATCTGATTGTATGCAAAAATATGCAGATGGAGCTGATGGCTCTGAATCATACCCTGTGTGCTTCTCCCAGTGCCCAGTTTCACAGGAATGMGTGCAGCAGGGACAGCACAGGGACTTACCTGGGACAACTGAATCATATCCTGACATGTCCCATTCACATCCCTTCGCTGCAGCTTCCTGCTCCCTTCCCAGTCTCTGCTGTATGGTGCTGCCCTGGTTTGGGGGTGGTATAAAGCTGCCAGGATGGGTTTGTGCTCCCCTTGGTGCAGCATGGCTCCAGGCCTGGAGGGGAGCAATGGCAGGGCACAGTGAGAAGGGAGCATCCTTGTTTCTGCACTTCCAGGAAGCTGGACCTGCAGATCTGGGCCTTAATTAGGACTTCAAACACCCYTCAAGCACTGGATGTCCATGATCTCTGCTGTGCCAGAGGCAGCTGCATCCTCCAGCTGAATGACAGGTTGTGTGACCCAGAAGAGCCCGTGGTACATTTTGTAAGATCGATCATTTTCCCCCAAACATCCTCCCTCAGAGCTTGCCAACGGGACAGGTCCGACTGGACAGGAGGCACCAGACCATTCCCAGCACCGGGCGTGATCTGTGCGAATGTGCCCTGTCCTGCCCTCCCAAACACAGCCTTGTGCACAGCCACTCCCTTGCCTTCCCTGGAAGGGAGCTGCCATGGCAAGGACATGCCYATGGGATGAGTGTGCAGGAGCTCCACACTACAGTGGTGAGGAGCAACGAGCTGAATCCAGCCTTAGAAGGCGGGAAACAGCACTCAGCCTTACCCAGCTTCCCAGAACAGCCTGGTCAGGCYCTAGCCTCTGTATGCCCTTTTCACCCTGGCCCTGGACATCACAAAACCACCTGCAGATGCTTCCTGCAGTCTTTTCCCGTGGGTTATGCCTACCCCCACTGCAGGGGCTTGGAAACCTCCTTCCGTTTTATCACATCTAATGCACAAGCACCAACTGGCTCGCCAAATAGCCCAACTGCCCACRCTCCTGAGACTGCCCATGCTGCCAGGAGCACACACGTTCCCAGCYTGGCAACCTGCCTCCCACAGCAAGGCCCCCAGGGGCAACCTGCTTCCCACAGCAAGGCCCCCAAGGGCCCCATAGCAGCTCTGTGAGCCCTGTCCTGCCAGCAGCACCGGAGCTGCCGCATTGCTTAGAGCAACTTTGAAAGGACAAGGGGCGTTCATCTCACGGGGCTTGGTCCTCTGTGGTTCTGAATCCCCTGAATCCTGCACATCACAGTACCAGTAGTTATAAATAAGTCTTCATTTCTGTGAGAGAAGAAGGAGAATACACCCAGCACAGCAGAAATGTGACCGCTCCCTCCTGCACTCTGCCCTACTTGGAGACAGACAAGATAAATCCTACTGACTCCCAGTTCCTTCTCCTCCTGTTCTGCATTTGCTCAGGCTGGCACACTGATAGCAACRCAGAGCAGTGTCTGCACTGCCTGCTCACCATCAGCTGCAGCTGCGTAAGGCTGGCCCCAGAAGAGCTACAAGATCCCTGCAGTTGGGGTCTTTTACTAAGCTACCTTCCAAAGCACACAAGGATCCAGCCCCTCCGAGAYGGCAGGGCATGAACGCCCACCACTGGACTAAGCAGTGTGTGTAGYTGGGAATGCAACAGCCTCGGTCCCRTCCCACTGTGCAGCAAAGGTGGTGGGTGGGGCCCAGAAGCTCTGCCAAGCAGCACGGTCCAGGCTGACACCACATGCTGCASCACCACATAAGAGGACAAACACCAGGCCCTCTGCATGCCTCAGGTTCTCTGTCTCCTAAAAATGGGAACAATGATAATTCACTGTTTTGGGAAAGTGCCAACCTGGGTATGAGGTTTTGTGCATGAGTCTTGTGAGTCTTCTTGAAACATCTGGAGACTGTCTCCTAACATTCAAGCATCTTGAAGGGGAGGGTGGCTGCCACCTGGAGCACGGCAGACTGACCCAGGACAGCTTGCCTGGAAACCCTGGCCTCTCCTCCCTSTGTTGGTCATCTGATGGCACCAAGTCGGGGCGTTGTCTGATACCACCACWGGTTTTATGAGCCCTTCCAAAGAAGCATTCTCACTGCCTCACTGAAGAAACAAGCTGCTGCACAACCACAACACTCAAGGATCCACCTCTCCTCCATCACCTTCTTGTCCAAGTCAGTCCATAACAGGCCCCAAGGCAGATGGTCAGAGCAGGACATTGCTTAACACTGTTCCCCAAGGACAGATCCTTTGCATTTTGGCTTAATGTCACAGAGGAATCATCCAGGGAGTCATTCAGCCTTGGACAACACCTGTCCAAGCACAGAGYTGGTGTCCAGTCCTTAGGGCAACACACAGCTGTGCCTGGGACACAGAGAGTAGGACACACTGGAGCACAGCACAAAGACCATCCTGGCCTTAAACAGCAACCAACCAACTGGCCCAGGGACAGGTGGATCTGCCCCTGGCAGTTGGCACCCATGGGTTCCTCTGCAGCTTGAAGAGAAATATCCTCACCACTGTGAAAAGTCATCTCAGCCCTGACAAYTGGGTGGAGAAGAAAGGAAGAAAGTATCAGTCCCATCCTTCAGACTGGAGTCTTCTCTCCTGTTTGGCCTCCATGCATTACCCCTTGGCTGGGTTATACAGGTGTGGGGGCATCAGGGGCTGCTGCTCTGCCTGCACAGCCAGCTCTGCATGTGCAGGGGCAGGGAGAGGGGGCCCAAGATGTGCCCTCCACTGGAACCCCCTCCAGCCTCCTCTCTCTGGCTGTGCCTGATAATGCACAGGCTCCAAGTGCTTTTTGCATCCTCCCTCCAGTGACCCACCAGGCAGATGCCTCCCAGCTAGGATGCAGCTCACAGCTCCTGGCAGAGTCACATTCCTGGGGCAGGTTGCAAAGGGCCAGTGGCACAGATGGGAGACAGAATCACAAATCRTTTCATTTGGAAAAGACCTCTGAGATCATGGAATCCAGCCTGTGACCAATCCCCACCCTGTCACCCAGACCAGAGCACTGAGTGCCACGTCCAGTCATTTCTTGAACGCCTCCTGGGACGGGGACTCCACAACTTCCCTGGGAAGACCATTYCAATGCCTGACAACCTTTCCAGTGAAGAAATTCTTCCTGCTGTCCAACCTGAACCTCCCCTGGTGCAGCTTGAGGCTGTGTCCTCTTGTCCCGTCACCAGCTGTCTGCGTGAAAAGGTCAACCCCCACCTTGCTACAACCTTTTGTCAGATAGTTGTAAGAGTGAAAAGGTAATCCCTGGGACCACACCTTGTGGGACCTGAGCAGCGACTCCTTTGGGTGCAGCAGGTCTCTCTGGCTCCCCAGAGAGACCTGGGATCGGGTTGCTGGGCATCACCACAGAAAGGGCAGCCAGAAGAATTCTCACCAGAGCTGATAACACAGTGCGCAGGCGCACATGGCTCCCTCCCAGAGAAGCACCCTAGGGCAGCTCCACACACTGCGTGTTCCAGCAAAACATCCCACGGGACAGCAACAGGGCTGGGGAGGAACCACACCAGCTGTGCCATGCCAGCTCCTGCCTGGCTGCCCCGCCCCAGCCACTGATCCCAGCTGCTGCTGGGACATCCTGGACCGCTGCAGGATGCCACTCAGGGGGCACTTTGCAAYGTGACCATCCACGTGATGGAGGTTTCTGCTACACCTGCCCAGACTCCCATCCAGTTCCCAAGGCCTTTCTCCTTCTTCTGTCCTGCCAGTAACCCCAATGCTATGCCCTACAGCCTGTGGTCCCTGGGAACAACCAGGTCTCCCCACCACARCTCCTCATGCCAGCCATGATCTCTCATGCACAAGCTTTAAACTACTTCCCTGTGGCTCAGCCTGTTCACACCCACCATGGCCACAGACTTCACTCGGCTTCTTAACTCGCATCACACTGGGTGTTGCTTTGTATCCAAAATTGCAGGATGCTTGTTAGGCAGGGTGTTGTCCAGCTCTCATTAGAGCCAGAATAAGAACTGCCTGGCCTTGCGAGGATCCGGATGAGTCCTCTCTGGGTTCTCTGTCCRTACACCAGCTCATTCTTTAGCTCAGCCAGTTCCAAGGGGTTTCATTCCCGTGTAGGGAAATTACCACATTTGCCTGTTTCTGTTACAAGCATCAAAATGAAACTCTTCAAATTCCATCTTAATGGGATCCTGCCTCTAAGGGACTAAAACTTTTTCTTCACAGCAATCTCTGTCTGAGACATGCATTAGTACTTGGAGATCTTCCCAGTGTTTACCTGGAGCTGAGAATAGCTGCCATTTGGTAGGACTGCATGAAGTTAAAGCCCTTATTAGATATTTCACCAGAGCAGTCCATGGAGGCTGGTCCCTTCTGGATGGGCTCTGCCCCCCATGTCCCCACACCCACCCAACCTGCCCAGCCTGCAGCCCAGGGAGGAGTGGGACCTTTGCTCTGTGTCCTGTTCCYGCTGGGCAAGCAGGATACCAGAGTCCCTGCAGAGAACAGGGGTCATGCCTTCGGCCCTACAATACTTAGACCTCTGTGTTGCTTTGGCTTGAACCAAACTCCGACCCATCCCATAACATAAACTCCACAAGTGACTTTCCAGAGTGATAAAAAGGCAAAACTATGGGCATTGGTATAATCCCAGTTGATCTGAATGCTGATAAATTAAATAGCACGGGAATTTCATCACTGACAGCCACAGRACAACATAGTTGTTGATTGTACTAATGGGATCACTGAGGCCCAGAGCATCACATGTCTGGGATGGTGCAGGCCTCTGATTCATGTGCAGCAGTGGCCAAATACTCCATCCCACAGCTTCAGCAGAGAAGCCACCCCCAGGAGCTAGAGTTACAGAATGGTTTGGGTGCGAAGGGACCTTAAAGCTTATCTCATTCCACCTGCCAGGGGACACCTTTCACTAGACCCATCCAATCTGGCCTTGGACACTTCCAGGGATGGGGCAGCCACAGCTTCTCCGGGAAACAGAATCACAGAATTGTTAAGGTTGGAAGGGACCTCTGAAGATCATCCAGTCCAACCTCCCAAAGACGGGGTCACCTAGAGCAGGTCACACAGGAACACATCCAGGTGGGTTTGGAATGTCTCTAGAGAGGGAGAGTCCATGACCTCCCTGGGCAGCCTGTTCCAAACAGAGATTGCCTTAGCAACAACATCAGCTCTGTCAGCACCCGTGGGTGCATCCCATAAGAGCCTATGGATTTATGGGTGTTAAGTCTGCCAGGCTGATCTCTAACCCAACCATCTGTGCCCAAGGGCAAGTCTTCTTTTCTTCAGCCTTCTTCTTTTACCTCTGAGGTCTGTGACTCGTGAGGGCAGACCTCAGCAGTAAAGACTGCTGCAAAGAAGGCATTCAGTATTTCCACCTTCTCTGTCTTCCCTGTGCTGGTGCCTCACCACTCTCACAGGGAAGAATTTCTGCCTAATGTATCATCTAACCCTGCCTTGTCTCAGTTTGAAGCCGTTCCCTGTTGCCCTATCAAGGGGTTCAGGGATTCCTGGCTGTTCAGGGCATTTCGTGGAAACCAGGATACAATCATCTGGTAAAGACAGAAGCAGGGGCTTGAARGGTGTCAGACACCTCCCACCCAGGACACATCAGAGTCAGGCTGCTCATGACTGAGGGATTCAAAATGATGCTGGTCGAGGAGGGGCCTGTCCCTGCCCTGGTCAGTGCTCTGCATTTCTGAAAATTCAAGGAGCCACTAGCTGGACTGTGAAAAACCCCCATTTCCCTGCACCCCACTGGTACCTCTGCTTCCCAAGAGGCTCATGCCTCTTCCTGACTTCACTAGATGAACAACTGCCCCTTCCTGCTCTGCTTCTCAGCAGCAAAAGGACAGCAGATGATTTGTAATGAAGGAATTAAGGACTAGATTTTTAAGTGAGCCAGAGGGAATTCAGAGTCCACAATYCACTGCAGTTCAAACCTGTTGCTTTCAGGCAGAAAAGTCCTTTCAGCAGCACCAGCACAGTGTCTGACTTTGCTCCCCAGTGACGAGAATAAGCCCTTTGCGTTCCCAATGGGGATCAGTCCCGCTGAGAGCTACACCCGGGCTGTGCAAATGGGGTTCAACCTGTGCCTGACTTCTGCCAAGTGCATTCAAACCCCACAAGATAACAGGTTTAGATGTCATGCTCTGCTGCATTACACCACATTAAGTCATGTGTTGTCACCCCACAGTATGTCAGCTCCCCAAGCAGCTGTGTCCTGGTGACTCAGTCRTTTAGGCTGAAATACAGTCCCCCCTCCCCAGGCATTCATGTCTGTGTGACATCTGAAGAGCACATCGTATTCTGTAATTCTCTGAGTAACTGTTTTCTAGGTGCAAAAATGAATTTTCTGAAAATTTACAAGAAAATTCTTTTTTAGCACATGAGATAACATTAATACAGAGAAGACCCATTAYGAAAGTGTCTGACTGGTGTCAGGGAGTGTGTCCACCACTGATCCCATCAGTGAAACAGCACACGCTCTCAGTCTCTGATACAGATGAAATTCTCTGACATCTCAGGGAGACATTACATTTCAAGAATATTTTCTCAGAAATAACAGCCTTTCTGCCTTAAGCGCTCTCTCAGAAATTTCCCTCTGCAACAGCTATCACTCCTCCTGACAGTCAGAGCTGTGTCACTGCTTATTCTCAATTAGCATGAAGCCACAGCACTGTCGTTAGGAAAGCCCATCTCTCGGAAGGGTCACTGCAGTTAAAACCTAACTTTAGCCCTGACTCTCCCATTTGCTATGATTGTTTGTGTATAAATAACTTCTGAAAGTATTTTATCATCAATTTTTGAATCTGGGCTCTCCATCTAAACAGATTTTCCTGGCYGCTCCCTGTCCAGAGGTCTTTACACTCCTGCTGTTTGCACTGGCCCTGTGCAGTGCTGCTCCTCGCAGGTGGGATTGCTCTGTGGGCAGGTRAGAGTTTCTCTCGTTTCTCACATGCTGCACCAGAGCTGCCTGAGCACAGCCAAGGAGCACTGGCACTGCTGATGAGCTGGAAAAGAGTCACGAAGCTGATTATAGTCTGTCAGCTTCCCTAACCACTTCCAGCAATTAGATTTAAGGACTTTCTTACTAAATTTGCAGAAATTGCTTCCTTCCCTCCTGTTCCTCTGAGCAAAATCAGCAGAGCCTGATCCCAGATCTGCCCACTTGCATTGTCAGGACAAACAGTCCCCAATGCATCCTGGTCAAACCGCACCTCCAGACTACCCCGGCAGACCCAGCGCCGACTCCCCCAGGACCCTGACCTTTMACAATAGCCCAAGCAAGAGACAGCAAAGATATTTACCTTCAAGCCAGGTGCATGTCAGCAGGTGAAGCAGCCTCAGCTCACAGGCGGTGGGAGCTGGACTCAGGTCAGGGACTGCATGGATTGTTGCCAACCAATTCTAAGCATTTGTGGACTAATTTCTTCTCCTTTCTCCTCAACCCCATGCAGTCAGTCTTCTTGCATTTTAAAGACCCCTAATTCTGCCAAGGCAGGACCTGCCTTCCCAGCTCCTGTGAAACAGCCCCTTCCCTTGCACCAGGCACTGGCTCTGGCCATGCAAACAGCCATTGCAGGGAGCTGSTTTGGCCTAACACAAAGCACTTTTTGAAAGGTTATTTTTTCCTGAATTAGCTCAGGCAGCACTGGCACAGAGGCAAGCAGGAAGATGCCACCAAGAGCAGGAACCCTGGCAGGGTCATGGAAGTCTCCACTCCGATTAGCTCCAGCCACGTGAAATGGATGCATGAAAGAGAAGATCTGTGTAGGGGACAGTTCATCCCCTTCCTGCCRCACTCCGTGTTCCTTCCCTTCACTCTGTCCTTGGCATAACACAAGCTGTACCTTTCCATTGCAGAACACATATTTTTTAACTCTTGCAAAGGACTAGGCAKCCCTGTGACACCAGGCAGGAGGCAGAAGCTGTACCAGAGTCCTTGTTCCCCAGAGGGTCCATCCCCGGGAGACAGACCCTGCAGAGCAGTGCAATCCATCGTGTGTCCTTTGCATATCGCACACAGAGAATGAAGAAACAGAGCTTCTAGAAACATTCCCAAATCACAAGGATGGCACAAATCCACCCAGTCTGAGTGGATGAACATGTACCTGCACAGGCRGGGGCTTCGAGGACCTTTTGGGCTGGAGAGCATGGGGAGGAACCTAAAGGTCTGTCCTCCTCCTCAGTTTTCTCCCCAGGAAAACTTCAAGGCTAACAAAGCTGTGTCTAAGCTCATCCTGTTTCTTGCAACGCAAGTGGGAATCCAGGAGTGATTTCTCATGCACTGTTTTGCCATTAGCTGCTCTGCAGAGAAGAGGCAATGGATGTCCAAGAAATGTGGCTGTGTGGCAATGTCCAGAGCGGAGCAAGTGCTGCTACAACATCCCAAAAGAAAACTCTAGCTGCAGCAGTTCTCATTATTTGCTTTTTAGCTGTTTTACATAGCACATGTGTTCAGCTGGCAGGAAAGATTTTCATCACAGAGTAACTTCCCTCAGTGTTGGGCTCAGAAAACCTTCCATCCTCTGATCTTGACAAAAAACAAGCAGAGACTCAAACTGCCCTCCTGTCTCTTCRGCTTTCCCTGAAAGGGAACCTGGTCAGTGGGAGAGTTCTGGATGGTTTCCTCACACCTCCCTGTCTCCTGTCCCCATCCTACATGTTGGTCCCACTTCATGGGGAAACACGATCAGGCAAGGGATAGCCAAGACTGAAGCCTCAGCACAGAGACCTTCTCCCCATGAGGGTTATGCTGTGGAGCAGCTTTTTCTCTGTCTGTGCCACTTCCCCACATTCCCCTGCCTTAGGAAATGCAGTATTTATAATTTAGAAATATTCTGTCAACACATATCAATTTTGGCAGTTTTTCAATTTAAAAATCTGTCACTTTCCTCGCTCCTGCCTCACCTGATCCCTGCTCCCATGTCGTCTGTGTTTTAGCTGTAAATACTGCCACTTCCAGTGAAACAAAAATATCCTCCATATCCTCAAATTGGCTTAAAGATAATTTAAAGCATAATTACTTAAAATTATGAGAAAACTAGCTTGGTGTGCTTTGCCATCTATTCTTGAGCCTGAAAAGGTTCATTTCTGTCCAAGTGTCTCCACCCAATACTCTTTTTTCCTAAGTGACAGCTAAGGTTCAGCTTGGCATCTCCTCCAAATGGAGCTTCCTTGGGGACCAGAGCTTGTGTGGGTAAAGATTTTGTTTTCAGTTTGAGCCTTGGGGCTTCCCAAATGCAAAACCTCAGGCAAGTTCCTCTCGCAATGGCATGCAACATCAGCTGGGTGCTTCCTTCTGACTCGGGCTCTGCCTGATGCAAGAGAGCCCAGAGTGCGCTTGTGCAAATATGGCAAACCTTAAACTGGAGACCAGGAGGTGAGATGTGCCTGGGAGGCTAAGGAGAGGGATTATCTGCCCTACTTGGGGCTACACCTGGAATATGGGTACCAGTGGACCCCATTTCAGGAGGGACATGAAGAAACTGGGGAGGGGATCCAGGGAGCCAGAGCATAGGGCTTGAGGGAGAGGCTGAGCAAGCAAAGCTGGGCCAGCACGGCAAAGAGGAGGCTGAGAGGAACCTAACAGCCCACGTAGAAAGGGAGATCTTCATCTCATCTTCATCTCAGAATTTTTCAAAACTAAGTAAGGCAGACACAACCAGCTTGACCCAGTGCTGGGAATAGTCCTGCTGTGGATAGTCCTGCTCCAAGTGCAAGGCTGGGCTGAAGACCTTCAGACATACAGCACCAGCACTTCAGTGATCCTGCAAGCYTCTTGCCTCTGCTCTGAATCACTCAGTGCCACCCAAAGTTTCCAGAGCTGTTAAAAATGTGAGAGAGGAACCCAAATAGCTGTGTCCCTCAGAGATACTGTCAGAATTTTATCAGTCTCCCAGGCTGCAACACTGCTCAATAGGTGCAAAATACTGTGGAGAAGTACTGGAGAGGTGTGAAGAGTACAAAAACTTTTTTTTGTGGTGTCTGCAAATGGAACAGGCAGATCTCCCCAGCCTCTGGGAGGTGAAGGGCAGGGCAGAACTGAGGAGACCAAGTGCTGCCCACAATCCCAGCACATGCTCACCTGGACAGTTCCTGTGCTGCCCTGGGGCACAGCCCCAACCACCCACAGCAGCACCACCATGGGGACAGGGCTCTGGCCAGTCCTTTCACCCACCCCAGCCCTCAAGGGAGAGCTCCCATTTGGACACGTCCCCAAATGTGGGTTGCACAGTGGGGCCCAGTGCCCACCCTGAAGCGTGCCCACCCTTCCCAGTCTGCCCAGCAGCAGTAGGGCTCCTCCACACAGCCCGATGGCAGCAGCACCAGCTYCCCTGAGGCCCCAGGGCGGCTGCCCTTGCAGCCTGGACATCACTGCAGAAAGAGCTGTGCAAAGCCAAAGAGTTGGCAGCACTGGAAGCAGCCAGAGGAGATCTCAGAGGGGGTGCAGAACCTGGCTGAAGCCTTCATACCATCAGTGTAGCCCCAGAGAACATCTAGCAACCTTGGAGTCTGCTGAGGACAGCAAAGGGTGGCTTGTGGGTGTCACAYCAGGTACTTCCATCACCAGTTTGTAGGTTGGGAACAATCACCCCTGACACACCGCCTGTTCCTCTCTGGGAGCAAYGCTGCCTTCAAGGGCTGTCAGAGATCTCAGCAGGTGCAAACCCACTGCAGCCACCCTAAAAGCCTCTCTCCAGGAGTGCCACCTCCTGCATCGTTCAAAGCAGCATCTTCTCACCCAGCAACCCTCGGACAGACAGGGGCTGGGACTGCCCCCAGCAGAACCTCGCTGTCAGTTCCTGAATGCACCTCACCCTCCTCCTCCTCCTGCCTGGGCTCCCAGAAAGCCCCCATGGCTTCCCCACATGCTGCTTTCTAGAAATGCTGAAACGTGTCCAGTCCAGCTTGGAGCAACAGGGCCTGGCTCTGCCACCCGGGCGAGATGGCATGGCCAGTCCTACCTGGGGAAGAGGGGGGCTGTGGCACAGTGTGCCCCCTTCCCCCAGCTCACACACTGCCTGCACCCCACGGCCGCCGCTGCCTCCTCCCCGGTGGGGAAGCAGCCTCCTGCTCACAGAGCCCACAGGAAGCACCGTGGTATTTATAGAGCCCTGAGAGTGTTGTGCACAAACTCGGGGAAAAACCTACACCCGGTCAAAAACAACCTCCTGCACCCAGAGCTGCTCTGGGAGTTGGTGCCATGGGGCATGTTCTCAGCACTCTCCTGGGCCCACAGGTCCTAGGGAGAAGGTTGTAGGACCTCCCCCACCACACAGATGGGATGTGGAGCCTTTCCAGGACTATTTCTGCTCTTCTCTGCTATCTCCCCTTCATGTGCCTCCTTCCATCTCCATCTCCCACCATCTTATGTTCTTCCCTCCTCCATCTTCCTCTTCCCTTCTCCTCATGCTCCGTGTGATTAGAGTGAGCTGCTCCCACCTGGCCACGTGCACTGAGCAAGGAAAGCAACCACCAAAACACAGAGGACTCTGCTGCACAGGAGGGAAGAACAAACCTGCTGCCCTGTATTGGGTGAAGAAAAACAGAAAAGTTAGAGCAACTCACTGACAAGTGGCAACGTGTGTTCATCTTTCTGGGACACAGCAAAGTGGCAAAGAGTGCAAAGACCCCTTCCATCAGGAATTTCAGGACATCAGAGTTTGACTTCCATCTCAATTGGGATAAAAGACATGGAAACAAAATTTTGCATTCATTATTTTAGAGAATTCCAAGTTTCCATTTCTGTTCTGAACTTAAGGTCATTTTCTGCTATCACAAAAAGCAAGAAAATATTGAGATTTCAAAATATCCACTTCAAAAGGAAACCYGGAAGAGTTTCACCCTGAAAGAGCTCTGAAACAGGTTCAACTGCAAACCTGAACTTTTCTTTCCTGAATGAATTCTGGTTCATCTGGCCCAGTTCCATGATTTCTTACTAAGTTTGTTTAAGCTGAGGCAGTAGCAGTTCCAGGAAATTTTTCCCAGCCACTTCTGGCCCTGAGTCCACTTCCAAGCCCAGTAATGTTCATTTCCATCTGACCTGGTGGTATCCTCACCCTAAGCCGTGTCCTGCAATCAGCCCCCTGAGTGGCCTGCAAGACACAGGGTGATGATCTTCCTGACACCTCACTGCAAATGATCCCACCAGTACTTTTGTCCCCACTTCTCTCAGTCCTACAGCTGGCCAAGCATGCCCAGCAAAGCTCTCCTGTGCATGGGAGAGCCACAGGAGAGGCACGCAGCCAAGATTATCCACCTTCCATTCCAGAGGGATGCAGGGGCACACAAAGCCCAGCCTGGATGTGCTTAGAGCAGCAGGCCCCTTGGAGGAGCTAAACTGCAGGATCCTTCCCAAGGCTGTCCCTCACCGAGAAAGCTGCAAGCCAGAGGTGACCCACTGGTAGCTGCGCTGAATCTGTGCCTGGAAGTGCTGCTGTTACCTGAAAGTCATGTCAGGAAGCCAGGCACATGAAAATAGAGCTTTTGCTACATCACCCAGCGGAGGAGACAAACCACTTATTCCTTGTTCCTCCACCGTGAASGTGGAATTGGCTCCGCCAGCCCAGCTGTAAATGGCCAGCATGGGCTGGGTCCACTGGAGCCATGGGCCTTCCTGAGCAGTTCCACCAGAACCAGACCCATTCCTAGGGACAGGCAGGCTCTCATGTGTAACAAACCTGCTGTGGCTGAAAACTTAGTCCACCAGAAAAGTGCTCTTTGCTCGTTTCTCCYGTGTCCCAGCTCTGCAGCGGCACAGCTCAGGGAGAGCGAGCAGAGAGCTCCACCAGCATCAGCCCGAGGGGCAGAGGCAGCACCAGCATCACTGAGCACCCGTGCAGAGACCAAGGCCGGAGTTTACCTTGCAGAAAGGATCTCTAWAGCCTGTGTGCAATGGGGAAAATGTTTACTTTAAGGTCACTGTCKGCTTTGCAGGGCTTTCAAACAGTGCTTGCTGCAGAGCAGAAGGGAGAACAGGAGAAAACTCCATATTCCTATTCCAGAGCAGGAACAATTCCTAAGAAATCAGCAGGATTGAGTGAGACCAGGCATTTAGTAACAGTCTCTGCACGCAACCGTCATAATTGTGGTGRTATAAGGCTTGTCCCAGCTCTCTTGGCT
Source organism: Amblyornis subalaris (assembly GCA_018881555.1). NCBI lineage: Eukaryota > Metazoa > Chordata > Aves > Passeriformes > Ptilonorhynchidae > Amblyornis > Amblyornis subalaris. The sequence continues at coordinate 1,924,293 of JACAXG010000126.1, forward strand.
TCTCCCAAATACCAAGGTGGCACATATGTACTCTGCAGAGGCCAACCAAGCCTTGCTTTGAGGGATTAACATTCATCCCATGTTTGTCCATCAGCACTCTCAGGCCCTGGCACCTGGGCAGTGCAGCTGGCTCCTGGCACTGTGGTCAGACAGCGAGCACAGCGTACCTGTCCATGGCTACTCAAGGACTGGGTGTCTCACAAGCATTTTGGAGGTGCCAACTGAATCAACTGAAGCTGATTTTGAGTGTCAGATCATTACAGCACTGCTTCTGAGGATGTCCCCCCTATAGTGGTGCTGCTGGTTCAGAAGTGAGCCCTCWCAGCCTCCTGTTCTCATGTGAAATCAGACCACACTCAAGGCCCATCAGGACAGATCCAAGAATTTCATTTCTGGARGGCAGCAGTTTTCAGCCGTGTTCACAAGCAGTTTTCATTTGCATTGAAGCCCAGAGGTGGTTCCAGGCCACATGGATGGAAAGAAAACACATTCACAGGATCACAAAAGATGAGAAAGGAAAAAAACAACCAACTCAGTTGCTTTCTTAAGCAGGAAAGGAATCAGGAACAAAAAGCAAATGCAAGCCGAGTGCCAGCTAAGCGCAGGCRGCTCTGACGGCTCAGCCCTTTCCCAAGGGCAGCGGGAACGGACACAACCRCAGCGCTCAGCCCTGCACAGGGACACTGCAGGCACACAGGGACCTGCTCCCACCTCTGCACCAGTGGCTTCTGGACCTTCACATGGCCACCAACCCCTCCATCACTGCTGCATCCCTGCGAGGCAAGACAGGGTTTCTGTTCCCACTCACACCTGAATCCTGGGGTCAGTTTTGGACCTCTCGTGACAAGACAGACATTGAGGGGCTGGAGCCTGTCCAGAGATGGGAATGGAGCTGGGGAAGGAGTTGGAGCACCAGGAGCAGCTGAGGGAGCTGGGGGGGCTCAGCCTGGGAAAAGGGAGGCTCYGGGGAGATCTTCTGGCTCTCCACAACTCCCTGACAGGAGSGGGCAGCCAGGGYGGTCGACCTTGTCTGCCATGTCTTAAGTGAAAGGACAAGAGGAAACAGCCTTAAGTGGCACTAGAGAAGGTTCAAATTAGATGTTAGATATTTGATATTAGACATTAGATATTAGATATTAGACATTAGACATTAGATATTAGATATTAGATATTATTAGAAAAAATTTCAGTGAAAGAGGAGTCAGGAATTGGAATAAGTTGCTCAGGGAGGTGGTGGAGTCACCATCTCTGCAAGTGTTCAAAAGGCGTCTGGATATGGTTTAGGAGTGATTGGGGATATGGTTTAGGAGTGATTGTGGTGGTGCTGTGCTGACAGTTGGACTTGAAGGTTTCTTCCAACCTTGATGATTCTGTGATTTTGTGATTCTGTGATATTGCAAGATGCTGGATCCTCAAGAGGATTGAGGTGAATGCTCATCACTGGGGCATCTCATCTTAAAACATGCAGCTGTGTAACGCCTGACACCATTGCCTCAGTCCACGGGGCCACTTAACTGGGACAAAGAGTCACAATTACACACCTTCAACAGCCATGGACATAGGAGAACTGGACAAGCTTCTGCACAGACCATGCACGCTCAAATCTGAGMCACCCTCAGCTATCTGCTCCGGCTGAGGATTTCCTGCTTGGTCGCTCTGAATGGTCATTCACAGAAAGTGAATTCATCTCCAGGGAAGCCCCAAGGGCTGCACAATTGCCTCTGACAGCACCACTGCAGGAAGCCCTGAGGCTTTTGCTGCTTCAGAGAAAGGAGGTGGCAGATGACTGAGTCCATCTGCACTCTCTCCACTAGTCCCATCCTGC